>VZTL01025392.1:0-15066 GCA_013400535.1 Scopus umbretta | reverse complement strand
AAAAAAAACCCAAAAAACAAACAACCACCAAAACCCACAATCTATAATCTTAGCTTGTCAGAAGTTGTCTGAAAGTCTATTTAGTGACCAAAGAGACTTGTCTAATTCATTCAACATTTTTATCACTTGATGTGTTATGCTGTGTTTCACAGCTGGAGAGTAAACATGCCAAAAGTTGACATTCTAAGCTCTGAAAATATTTAAGTCCCAGACACATTTTTTGAGCAAATTGCAAATTTGGCCTCTCCATTTAAGAAGATACCAAAGGGCATGTGGCTCGGCCAGTCTCCAAACTGGCTGTGATACCTGGGAGGAGTTTACCTCAAACTGATTCTTTCATACGTTCAAGCAGGCAATCTGAGAACGGTAGTAATATTTTTGGAAATCCTGGTTTTGATCCACCATAGAAAAAAAAAAAAGGTAATGAGTTTAGCAGCGTTAAATCAAATACTGCTGGAAAGATATCCACAAACCAGTTCAGTGTGGAAATATTTTCTTGTTGGCTTAAACTCTTCAGCATTTATTGAAAAGGGAAAAATATATGACCATTCATTTATACCATAAAAGGAAAAACTACAAATTCAGTGAAGTTTGGTCTCAAAGCATGTCAGCTGCTCTTTACATGCTAAATAACTTCTTTGATTAAAGAGTCACTTTTCTGAAACAGTAATTATCACAGCCTAGGCTACATCTCACAGCAGGAAGATGACCAATTTTCACAACAGTGCATGTGAAGGCTCAGCTGCATGGTTCTAATTGCATATCTTCTCCCCAAAATACTGACAGTTAAAAAAATAAGCAGAAGAATATTTAACTTATGTTTCAAAATTCTCTAAGGAAAATGGCCTGGTAAAATTTCATTATGTAAATTTCAACCATTGTATATATATATATATATAAAAAAAAAGCCTATGTAAATTTAAAAGAAAATTAACAAGCATAATGCACCTGAGAGATGCAGAATCACTGACTGGTGAATGAAATCCTCTGAACTTTCTAAATTCAAATCATCTGAAGGAAGAGGTCAAGAGGAAATCAAAACTCTGAAAAAGATTAGGTCAGAAATTTCTATCAAGGAATGGAAGAGGAAGTATCAACATGCAGATTCTGTACTCTCAACTTTTTGATGTGACTGATTACTTAATATTATCAGTGAAAATCTATTAATAAGTGTATATGAAGATTTTTTGCATATTTTCAGTATTTTTTATTTTTACTCTTTCCAAATCTGAGAGGTCACAGAAGTTCAAGTAGGAAACAGCTGCCCAAATTCTCCAGTGACCCTCCCTTTATTCAATCCAACTGTCCCTAAGCTAATATAAGAACAGAACATCTGCCAGGTCTGCAGAACAAGAGGTGTGTTCACGATGATGAGCTCGGGCAAACAATGCCAGGACACAACTGGATTTCTAAAAGAATTTGTTCTCTGCATCTCAGGCTAGAGCAGATTGTGACAGCATCAAAAGGTTCTTAAAATGCCAGAAAGAATTTGTAAAAAAGATACCAATACCTGAATATAATCCCTTGCTTTCCTGTTACCACTCACTGTGATGCAGATTCACAAACTAGTGGTGATTCTAAACCCAAAACTATCACTCAAACTCTAGCTGTAGTGTTGGGTTTTTTCTTATTTCAGGCAGTGTTCTAACTTGGCATTTCATATGCAATTCCTTCATAGGAATTTTAAGAGCAGATGATGTGAAAATTTTATTATTCAAATAAAGATTCTAAGTATATTTGTCCAAAATACCTTTATCTATGGTCCTGGAAAGGAAGACAGATCCTCAGTTTATCAATGGAAAAGCTACAAGAGCATTAGAGTTACTGATAAAGCTAGACATTTGCCAAAATATATTTTGAACACCATATGCTAAGTATAAATAACTCTAATTCCAAAAGTGTTTTATACCCATTGTCGTCTTCTTCAGGTTTTCCCCAGAAGATGGTATTCAAGACCAATTTTAATAATGATTTTCAGATTCAGTAACTTGCCTGACAGGAAACATAATGAAGCTTTTAACTCATTTCAGAAAGGAGAACTTGTAAATATGATATAGTAATGATTTTCAATTCTGAATGGTGTTTGCCAGATTCAATCTAGAAGACTTTTTCACTTGCCTTGTGACTTGCACTCCCTTGTAGTATTTTTTTGCATTGACTATAGTCTTCTTTCTGATGTACTAGGATAACTCAGCAAAAGGTAGAAATGCTGGAAACAACAGTGATTTTATTATTCCCCCATTTTAATAACTCTCATACACCGGTATTTTGTGGATTTCTTCCTCTCACCAAATTTTAACTTTTCCCTTACATGCAGTAATATAAGTGGCACTAGCAACCGACAGATTCATTCACTGCAATACATTGATTGCGAAGTGTTACTAACATTTTTTAAATCATTAATTCTCTTTCTAAAATTCTGTCCAGACTCATCTATTTACTGGGAAAGAAATTAGAAAGAGAGAATGAGTGAATGAGTGAACAAACAAAAGAAAGAATGATAGTTGCAAATAGAAGACATCTGAGCTGAATTTTTTTAGGGTAATTAGAGAATTTGATACCTGTGAGAAACAGGCCACATCAGTATTACCTACAGGTGGCTCACTGTAATGTATTAACACTATCAGCACTTCTCTAATATTACTGTCGATATTCTGGGAAGAAAAGCAATAAATTAAAGAATCCTGCATTAGACAAAAGAAACAGAGTACAATAAACTTGTCAAATCAATCCCCCATTCTGTTCATCTCATATCCTGAAGGTAACTATTATCTATCTCTTTTCTAAATCAGCATGCCATCTGGAGCCATGAGCAGACCAAAAGATGCATTTTCTGTTTTGTTGTAGAAGCACTATTCACGTTACAATAAAGCAATCTCAACATTTTTATTTTAAAGCCCCTTAGGAGCAGTTGACTGTGATTATACTGACTGTAGATAAAAATAATAGTATATAAGTTTTTGAAAAATACCATTCAATTTGCTTTATTTTTTATGTGATATATAGTTATTATATGTAAATAATTTTATTTGGTTTTGGTTAATAAAGACAGAGAGATTTTGGCAAGATCAGTGGGTTTTGTTCCATTCAAAGTTTAACAAATACATTTTTAATTGGGATTTTCTGATCATTCTCCCCAGTAAGCTCTATTCACTTAGAGGAGAACCAGCTTTCATTAGACAATTTTTTTTTTTTTTTTACAGTAACCTAACAACTGCTTTTCTTAGCAGTTTTTTTAGGAAATGCATTCAATAATATATTTTGACTGCAGTACTAATCCATAATTTCACACTTAGTTCAATATGAGAGTAGATATTTTCTTACAGGAACTGCTCCAAACAGCCATGTAACAAGATAAGTATTTATCAGTCATAGTGTGAATACAATCGAAAAATGGGACAAAACATTCTTAAAAGCTAATTAGTCTACTATATCATACACTGATAACATTATTTGCTTTATTTCTTAATTAATTTTGGTCATACTATAAATTCATTAAATATACAGCAAAATAATCTGAATGGCACTATAAAGAAAAAAGTACAGTCAACTGTTTTCTAATATGCAAGCGCAACAGCCACTCCAAATACCCACTATAAGCATAATGCAGTCATAGGGTGGTTTCAGTAATGGAATTTTGCACTTTAATGTTAGGCACAGCAACAACTTTCTGGTCATACACAGACCTCTCAAAAAGACAACTGTGAACACAGCAGTGAGACCAGGATCCTAGGCACCCCATTCCTATGGCAGGACAGCCTGCCTAACATCTGCAGCAGGTGTCCCTGTATTTTCCTGCAGGTACATTCTGGTCACAGCTGACCTCTTCTTGCAGGTTTCCTCTTTGCTCTCAGTACAGTCCGCAGAGCTACCTGTAGGTATGGCTTCAGCACCTGAACCTGGAGGGGCAGTAGCATGTTGGGTGCCATGCCTGCACTCTCTGCCCAGCGCAGGAGCAAAAGTCCCGCACAAGGTTGGTATTCCAGCCAACCAGCACAGTGAGCAAAGTGTGGTTCATCGTCAGTAAGAAACAGGAAAGGCAAGAAGGGTTTGCCCAAACCTACAGAGAGGTGCCTTCAACTGCTTGAGGTCCACATCCGCAATTCTATCCTGAGAGCATCTCCCTACAAGCTTTCTTCAATGCTACTTCTTCATCTAACAAAAGATATCGCATGGCCCCACAAACCTGTCCTTCCAATAAATACTCACTGACAAAAACACCTGAAAAACACCTGAAAAGGGGAGACTAATCTCAGTGCTCCTCTCTCCAGGGGAGAACTTGCCATTAGATTGTGGAGTCTTTTTCCCCTCTCACTTGTTCTCTCTACCTTTGTCCTGTCCTACATACCTCTCTGGACCTGCCCTTTGACCTTTCCTTCATGTCCTTATCTCCAGCTTCATACATTTATTATTCATTGAATATTTCTCTTTTTTTATCTATGTTTCTAGAAATGTAACATATGGGTCCAGACTAGTGAGCGAGCTGAAACTAGGTCTCCTACTGAAGGCTGAGCATTGNGCCGGCTGTCAACCAGCACCCCCTGGTCGTTTTCTGTCCTTAGCTGTTAGACATGTGAGACTTTTAAATCATTAGTATGCTGACATCCACAAAAAGCGGTAACTACTGATACCATTTGCAAAGTATCAGATGCTGTCCCTGAGTGTTAAGCATGCCCAGAGGATTTGGACACTCACAGAGTTTCAGTGGGCACTCCATGGGCTCATTTTGGATGTGGGCACCCAGGATTAGGCAGGGATGCAATTCTGGATTCTTAGTGGCTTAAGATAAAAGAGTTGTCTAGGACAGTTGTAGAAATGAGGAGTCATGTACAAAGAGTCACTCACAATAGCACATGGGCAGAACAGTTCAGCGCTGCATAACACTTCATGCAGAATAATTTGATTTCATAGCTAGTCAAAATTACATTAGGAAGCTTTGTACCAATCAAGTGGAAGAGATACCCTAAAATGCTCAACTCACTAGTCAGCTCAGCATCTATATTCTAGCTGGCTAAGAATGTCTGTCTTCATCTCTTCATCTCTAGCCCTTTCATTTGAATATCTCAGGTTTAGAGAATTAAGTTAATAATACCAGGCATTTGTTATGTATGTTTGCTGGGGGGCGGGGCAGGGAGAAAAAGGATTTACTTGTAAAACACTGTGAGGTGAATGTTCTCTGGGGCTGATTTATGTTTAGCATACTTCAACTGAACTTCATTGAAGTTCAGAGATGAGAAAACTCTGCACCTCATTACAAAAGGCATTGCCTAGTACAAATAGACATAAGAATTCCAATGGCATTTCAAAGGGATATTAGAATCAGAAGCACCTTAAATCAGTGCTTGAATGACAGTTTTTAACTTGCATAGTTCAGATGTTTCTCCTGGCAACATTTCCCTAATGTTATTATCACTTACTAAAATTCAATACCATCTAAAACCTGAGCCTGAATTCCTGACACACAGTACCAGAGAGGTAAATGTTATGCCAGATTAAAGAGTAGCATGTTTTGACAATTATGAAGACAACCGTTTCTCTTTTGCAATGAGGAAGTCTCAGAAAATATGTAAATACTTAGGTAGCTAAATTGTGTGCAACTTATTCACGATGGAAATAACTTAAATACACAGCCCTAAGCTATTGCAATGTCTTTGATTATGTATAGCTCTGACAAACAAACAAAAGACATTCAGCTGCTTCTAAGAAATTTCATACTCATTTCTAACCCGAAGTCATATAACTTCAGGCTGTGATCCTCTCTGATCTCTAGCTCAGTGCATGTGAGTAAGTAGCTGCACAGGAGACCTCACATGTTTCTTGAAGTAACAAAAAGACAATATTCTTTTGAATCAGGATTCAATCCATCGCTAGTGAAACCTATGCTCCTGGGAGTGTAAAATTCTGCTAGAGCTCAACTGTTGTCCCAGGTTCCCATCCACAGACTCTTCTAGTGACAGACCAGCCTGGTGCTACTAATTCCAGTGTAAAGGTGCTCTAAATTTGCCTTCTGCTAATTACAATCTGTTAATCTAAAGTCTCATCATAATTTTAACTGGTTACTATGCATTTTTTCTTTCTTAGGCTGAGCTTTTCCCTTAAATTCTCCACTGAATTCTGCCATGTATCTGTGGTGGCTGTAGCCAGAGTTATTTTTACACATATGGATAAAAGAAGTGGAAGAGGTTCCTTTTAAAAACTAAAAACTAAGGGAATAATATAGTAACTCCTTAGAACATGTATATCTCTTTTTTTCATGTTCATAGGCACATGATACTATAACATCACTTCATATTAAGAACAGCAAACTGAAATGTAAATAGCTACATGTTATCTTCCAACCTTTTTTTTTTTATTATTGTGATTTGTTGTGGAAAGTAAAGAAAAATGACAAAATACTAATTCACACTTCACATCTTCTTGGCTAGGGATCAGCCAAGTGTTCAGCCTCAATTTGCACTAGTTTTCATTTTGTTTGTTAGATTCTTTCTTGATCTTTTCTTTCATTGTTCAGTAGAACTATTAAATTTACGATGATTTTTCTTCCCTCAGGTGAATTCAAAGAATATAAAAGCAGTAAAGCTAAAATATTATACAAGAATGTGTAAAGGTAAGGCTAGTTGATACAAAGACAACAGATGACTTCATATAGGGAGGATAAAGTAGAGAATCAGATAAGGAAAATATGAACTAAAGGGAATTTAGAAGGAATTTATTACATTATTTTTAATTATTTTTTTGCTAGACACAGCTGTTGAAATTTACATTGCATCCTTAATTGTACAGGGTTGCTGTACAGAAAAAAAGCTGGGTCAGAACAAAAGCCATCTTACTCAATGTGCTCTGGTAGCAATTAGTGGTAGTAAGTGTTAGGTAGTGGTCAAATTTGATAGTTCAAAAGAGGTGAGACTGCCACAGCTCCAGGACCCAGGTCCAACCAATAATGAGCATGTATTCCCAATGGGCGTACACACAAACACATATACAACAGATACACACAGCTGGCTGCACAGATCAATACAAACAGAAACACACAGAACTCATGCAGGCATAAACAGCACAATGGCCTCACCCAGTGTCCCTTTCTGGCTGATCAGGATGAAGGCCCATAAGTGGGAAATATATACATATGTACAACCTGGATCCCTCCAGTGGCTGGGCTCAGACACCTGGACGGCCTGGTATATGGCCCCTTGATCTTTGACACCTCCCATTGCTGGTACCTGGACATATGAGCTGCCAAGGATGCAGCTCCACTCCAGCTGCTGGTCCAGACTCCTCACTCAGACACACACATGAACCCTTCACACAAATACACAGGCACACGTACAAACAGGTCTCCCACTTGACTCCCCAGCACTTGGCCTGGATCCCCTGAGCCCTTCAGTAGCCAACTCCTCCAGTCATTGCACTCACAGAAACATACACACATACACACCTGGCTCCCAAACTACTTCACCTACTCACCGACTAGTTCAGCTTGATATTCACTAGTGATCACATACAGACATAAGCCCTCACTCCAGCTGCTGGCACTTCAGATGCATGGGCCCCAATGACCCATGGTCCCCATTGCAGCTGCTGCACTTAAACATCCATACACACATGTGGAACAGAGACTAGAGCCCCTCACCCACCAAAAGATTCAGAAGTGGAATTTAATGTGAAGATGGGACAGACTGCACTGACCAGGTGCAGGACATGGCCAGACAAGTTCTTGTGGTTTAACCCCGATCAGCAACCAAGCACCACACAGCCGCTCGCTCACCCTCCCCCTACCCCAGTGGAATGGGGGAAGAGAACCAGGGAGAAAAAAAACACAAACCCTAAAACCCATGGGTTGAGATAAAGGCAGTTTAATAGGACAGCAGAGAAAGATAAAATAATAATAATAAAAGAATATACAAAACAAGTGATACACAATGTATTTGCTCACCACCCAATGCCCAGCCTGTCCCCAAGCAACAATCACTCCCATCCCTGGCCAACTCCCCCAGTTTATAGACTGAGCTTGACATCAGGTGGTATGGAATAGCCCTGAGGCTAATTGGGATCAGCTGTCCTGCCTGCATTCCCTCCCAGCTTCTTGTGCACCTGGCAGAGCATGCGAAGCTGAAAAGTCCTTGACTAGTGTAAACAGCTGACCAAATGTCAGTTTATAGATGGCTTTTATCCCCTTTTTCCTCTAGTCTCCCACACTTATCCCTTCCCAAAATGCCTTGAATTCTCCCTTTCCCCACCTTTGGTACCTACCCTAAGCATCCTACAGTAGGTTTCATACAATCCCAAAATGGTCTTCCCCTGCATCCCGCAATGACTCCCATACACCTGGGCTGAAGCCCCTCAGTCTGAAAGGAACCTCAGAGAGCCTCTCCCACAGACTGACAGATGGGGTCACCTCTGGCCCATGGGGCTGAGGCTCCCCTGCGACAGCCTGAGGAGGGGCTGGGGCAGGGGCTTCTTTCTCTGAGTAGGTCATTGGGGTTCCCCTGCCTGCTCTTGTGCCTCTCTGCTCCTTCATCTTCATGGAGGTGAGCCCGTAATCCCATTACCTAACAGTAAACAGGACAAGTTTAGAGTGATCCTTCCCTCTGTCCACCATTGCAGTTTACAGAAATCACTTATATATGATTTTTCTGAGACAAAGGTTGCTTTCAAGTCATATTGTTCAACTACCATCTATACCCCTTTTCTCTGTGTAGCCACTTTTCTCTGTATAATACCCTGAAGAAATGTATTCCACAATCTAATTACATATTGTGTGACACAGTACTTTGTTTTAAGCAAGCTGTCCACACACTTCTTTGGGTACCCCTTAGTCGTCAGGCTCAGTGAAGAGAGAAAGGTCATTCTTTATTCTCTCTCTGTCATTCATTGATTTATATCATACCTGTCTGTTGTCTTTTTAAATACTGACAGTCCTTGCCTACAAAGCATTTCCTTCTACAAAAGCTGTTCCATTCCTTGATAAACTCTCTCTTTTTTTTTTTTTAATTCTATTATATCCTTATGTGTCTTAAACTGGCTGCATATAGTATTTAAGATCTAGGTGAACCATGAATCTGCATACAAATATAATGTTTCCATTTTCTTTTATTTCCTCTCCAAAGGTCTTATTTCTCTTTCTAAACACTGGTGAACATGGAACTGATGATTGCAGAAAACAGCCCATAATATCCCAGAGAGATTTCTCCTGAATGCTTTGTATCTCCAGCACATAGTCACTATCTATTAGAAGTGATATGACCAAAAACAGGGAGTGAGGGAGGAGTAGATATTTTTTTGGCAATTTATATTCAACAGATTTCCATAACCTGAAACCCTAAATGCTTGCAGTGTCATTCCTGTAAGTTGAGTTCTTGAGCCTGTACCTATCTGTAAGTTGGTTTACCTACAGATGTAATTTAAGGAGCGGTCTGACAGTTTGCCATTACAGAGTCACCCCAGCTTTAGGTTTGATTAGAACATCTGTATTTCTGTACCAGATTCTTCAGTGTCATTTATAAATGTGACTACTTTCTGGCTGGTACTGATTGCTGACTTACAGGGTTCACAAAATCAAGCTGCTACCTGCCTCCATTCCAGTATCACTGATATCTTCCCCAGGCCTGTCAGATCACTTACAAAGAAAGAAATGTGTAGTGTTCCAGCTAGCTCCTAGTTCTCACCACAAAAGGTTTCATATAACATGGCAATGTGTCAAATGTTTTGATAAGCACTTCGTATTTTGCATGCCTGTCAGTACCAGTTCTATCAGTTCCTGCCATCAACCTTCCATATGTATAAGGCCCAGAATGAAGTTACGGGCTTTTTGCAGGGAAGGGCCAAGACTGGCAACAGGGAGCAATGGCTTGGTTGTCAAACCTTCTGCTTTAGAGACTGGCTCTTCAGTTCAGTCTTCTGAGCCACTTTTTCAGTGGGCCAGACTGGACACTCATTAACGGTTTAAAACAACTGATACAACCTGATGGATAAAGTATTCTTTCTCTCTACCTGCTAACATCTTTTCTGAATACACATCTATTCTCCTGTCCAAGCCATCAAGCTGAGTGAGAGGGGCATGGATAGTGTGAAAGGAATGCTCTAGGAAGAAATGTCTTTGGTAGAGATTCTGTTCACCTGTTTGGCAGACAGTTTCCCAACCATAATCCTCAGAGGTATTTTCATATTTCCTCTGTGTACTATGCACAACCTAGAGACAGAGGAATGCTTCTTGCCACTCAAATGGCACAGAAGACTTTTTGACATCTTCGCTATCTGTGGGATCAATCGCCAGAAGAAATTATTACCCTGATTACTGAAGTATTTATCAAGAATCTTCCCAGTGCTGAAAGTCCTGCAAGAAAATCAATGCTTACTGGTCACCATTTAGAAGTTATAATTTCTAGTTACTATCATACACTGATTTTAAATATCATATTAAATGTCTTTTTTTATCCATGACATATTCATTAGTTTGTTACTTATGCAATGAGCGTAACACATTTCTCACAGGAAACAGGAAGAGGAAATGTTTGCCATAACTGAAAAGAAAGCATAGCATGGTTTTATCCTTGCTCTCTTATCCTTGTCACCAGTAGCCATAATAACAGCATCTGCAGTGTCTCCTTACTGCTTTCATAAATTGCCTGTCATTGAAAGTATGGCTCAAGATTGTAAATAAGAGAACCCATAAAAGCAATCAAAAGTATACCAAGTATACATTATGTTTAGAGATGCGACAGAAATTAACATCAAGATTTCCAGATTCCTTGAAGAGTAAGAGAGCTCATGAGATAGATGCCTGATTCCATATGGCTTTAGTTACAAGGACAAGCTGGACTGTGACTTGCTTGTAGGTGATGTAGGGCACTGGTTAATAGACAACTGAAAACTGCCTGTTAATATAAACCCATGCAACCTAGCTCATGACAGGAATAAAGGAACATGTCCTTACTTTGGGACAGGAGTGGGCAGTTGCTACAGAGCCATTGACATGCTGCGATTTCATACCACTCAAAATGAAATTACACAAGCTTGAAAGAAGTTACAAAAGCTATCCTTGGCCAAATTAAGAAGTCACATTCCCTTACTCAATTTATCACTGCTCCTTTCCTTTTCCTTCTTCTTTTCTCATGGAGGATCCTCATGGATCCTTTGCTCTGTTGCTTATTGAGACTCTTCACTGAATAGATTAAACTCATTCAGCATAAAACTACTCACCTTTTTTCTTCTCCAGGTAGCTTTCTGTGAAATTAGCAAATTGAGTCAGTTCCTGAAGGGGTTTTATGGACATTGATTCAGAAATGGTTCAAGTGTCAGGATTTTCCCCTACAGAATCATTAACATCTCTTCCCCTAACATGACTTGGTATATGCTTTTGATGGTTTTTGGAGGTGATTCAGAGAAAGAAAATAGTTCCAGTATTAGTGAGGTTGTATAATTAACAACATAGTATGACTGTCCTTGAATGAATTCTAGTCTGCTGCTGCTGGGAAAGGGTAACTACTAAAGCATTTTGCTTCTAGCAAACTTTATCAGTTTCTAACAGCCTCTCAAAAGCTTTGAGCTTTTGTCTTCAGCTGACTCGTTGTTAGGGAGGGTCAAACACCCAGTCATCATATTCTAGGGAGAGGACTAGGACTGGAACTACCCTGGCACAGCGGTAAGCAGACTCAAACAGAGCTCCAGAAGGACAACACAACTCTCCTGGCTGCTGGCAGAGGTTGAGGCAGGCAAGATGTCCTTGCTTGCAGGAGGCATGCCCTGGCTGAGGAGCTGTGTCACCAAGTCAAGGAACTCTGAATAGCCGTGCAAATTGTGCAACAGCAGCACACTTCAAAAAAAGATTGATAAGATCTTCGCAGAGACCCTGAATAAGTGAGGGATTTGCATCCTAAATAGGATGTTACAGTCTGGATAAATGGATAACTAAATAGGTTAAAAACTGGATAATTGGGCTCAATGGGTAGTGGTTACAGGGCCAGTTAGAAGTGCAGTACTGCAAGAGGTCTATCCTGGGACCTATACTGTTTAGCATCTTTATCAATGAGCTGCAGGTGAAGGAGTCCACCTTCATCAAGTTTGCAAGTGGCATCAAACTGGGGAGAAAAGACCCTTGAGGGCAGGGCTGCCATTCAGAGAAACCTCGGCAGGTTAGAGGAATGGGCTGGCAGGAACTTTATGAAATTCAGCAAGGATAAATGCAGCATCCTGCACCTGCGAAGGAAGACCCCTAGTACCCATGCAGTCTGGGAACCAAATGGCTTGGAAGCAGCTCTGCTGAGAAGGACCTGGGGGTCCTGTCACATAGGCAGGGGAAAGGTGCACATAGGCCAGCAGTGTGCTCCAGCACCAAAGGCGGCCAAAAGTATCAGGACTGTATTCCCAGGAGCAGAGCCAGAAGAGTGAGGAAAGCGATTACCCCTTCTACTCAACATTTGTTAGACCACATATAGACCCCATGACCAGTTCTGGACTACCACAGTACAGGAAAAAAAAGTGATAAAATGCAGCAAGTTCAGCAGGGAGACATCAAGATGGTTAAGGGCTGGAGCACTTACCCTATGAGGAGAGCTGAGGTAACTGGACTTGTTGAGCCTGGAGAACAGATAGCTTTGGGAACACCTAACAGCAGCCTTGCCAGTACCTACAGGGAGATTATTAAGAAATTGGAGCCAAGCTACTCAATGTTGCACAAGGCAGTGAACAAGAGCATGGACACTGAGTTGAAAGAAGAAGAGGTCCAGACTGAATATAAGGGGACATCATGAGAGCAGTCAAGCAGAGGAACACCTGGTCCAAAGAGGTTATGCCATCTACAGCTTTGGAGGTTTTCAACACCCAACTGGAGAAGCACCCGAGTAATGTGGTTTGACCCATAGCTGACCCTGTCAGTGCAGGAGATTGGACTAGAGGTCTCCTGAGATCCTTTCCAATAGGAATTATCCTATGACCCTGAATTACCAGTCACCTGCATGGATCAAGCAAGAAAAGAATGGTAGGTTGTACATCACAAGCAATACAATGTTCTCTCCAACAGCACAGCAAGTGTCGCCTATTTTTCTGACAAATAAATTGCATGCCAGATTGAATTTTCAGAGAGAAAATTACACATATTGCCTAGGTTTTCTTAGTATATCTGATTTTAGAAGGGAAATAATCTGCCTCATTTTTGTGTGTGCTCTACTCCCTTAAGCCATGTGCCTCTCTAAAAAGTGGCTTAATTTTAAGTACTGGAGTTATAACTCTGAGGTCAAAGGCTCTGCCTTTGTATTTAATGTAAGCATGGTCCTGAGTTTTAGCTGAACTGCAATCATAAAGAGGAAGATTATCTAGGCAGTCTAAGGCAGGTGTGTTTTCCTCATCTCTAGTTTTGAAGTAAACCAAAGAAGAACAAGTAGATTTTTCTTGTAATTTAGGTCTGTGCCTGCAAATCTGTAGCCTGAAAAATTAGTCTTACAGGCAGCCACTTGTTTTGATTGACCCACAATTTCATTTTTTATGCTTTTAGGTCACATTGCTTGCATTGGCTTGCGCAAGAGAGTTTTAAAAATTAGGTCACAGTAAATATAAATGAGCAGCATTACCAAAAAAATCTCAAACTCTACTAGACTAAAACTGTTCAAATGTGGCAAATAAAATGAGTCAACCTTTGTAATCTTCAAAGTTTGCATTAAATTCTAACTCTGGCACTCCAAACAGAAAAATACCTAACCATCAAGTTCCTAAATATTGCACATGAAGTAAAGAGAGGATTTAGAAGTCTCAAACTTCAAACTATGCTGTGACAGATATGCTCAAAGACACTCCAAGATTTTACAAAACATCACCACATCTGTGGTCTGTCTATGTCTCCCAAACGCTCCAGAAGTGACAGATGCAGTTAATCAGAACTGACCATTAAATGTATCTTACTGATTGCGTTGGATTTAAAATATTCACTGTTAAAAACCAGGCAGGTTAACTTTCCCAAAATATACGGGAAGTAAATGTGAAAATACAAAATTCATATGAAGTTTGGTCAGAAGAGAATGCTATGGGTTACAATTATATATCTGTCAAAGGAGATGATTCTGGTTTCGGTTCAGGATTGTTTTATATAAATAATATTTTTCTTGGACTGGTTTGAAAGCTTACCTCTAAGTACTGTGACTTTATTATGTTTATTACTTGCTTCACTTTCTTAGGAAGCCGAAGGGGAAAACAACATTTATCAAAGAGAACGATTTCCAAATCAGGCCTTCTACATCCAGCAAGCTGCATCAAAATAACAGGCCTTGCAGGCTTGGCATCTAGAGAGTGATCTGTATTTTAAAAGTATTTGGCAACCATGATTTTACTGCATGTCAGCAGGAGATCAGTGGACAGATAACCTCAAATGAGTAGCTGATTAGCCCATCCTTCAGAAGACATCCCATAAAATTGCCAGCCTTACCAATTATCACCTCTTTTTTTTTTCTCTTTGTATGAGGATGTTGAGGAGGTACAGGCAGGAACCTAAAATCCAGATGTGTTTGTTCAGTCAGATTTCCTTCTGGCCTAATCAGGAAAAGATTCTTTTGATTCACTGAGAACTTGCTCAAGCACATTTGATCCTTCTTCAGTGAGCGTATTGCATCACCTTAGACATTGCTGGACAGAACTGTCTGGTTATGTCTAATTCCACAGTCTTTATAAATGACTACATCCGCTACACATACATTCCCTTGATTAGCTAATTGTATTGCAGGGTGTATTGCAAAACTATTGGGAAGACTGAGAAATGACCGAGGCTTCATGAATATAGTGAGAATCATCTCTCTTTAGCTGATAAAGAAAAAGCCTTTGATCTTCAGACCTGCCTGAAACGAGAGGGTGAATTGGAGTAAACTGGCTAAAGATCAATCCGAAGAAAATGGAAGAGAGACTAATAGGTGAAAAACATCTACCCTTAAATAACAATTAGAGCTGACTGAAATTTGTGAGACATATCTAAGGGCTATGCTGGAATGATGCATTTCCTCCTGATTTGCCCACCCTGTGTCTACTAGCAAGTTTCTTTTCTTTCTGGCATGGGTTGGTTGAAGTGTCTTTGATCATCTGTAGCTG
>VZTL01025391.1:0-10730 GCA_013400535.1 Scopus umbretta | reverse complement strand
GGCATTAGGGTACACTGTACACCAGTGTCCACTAGACCCTCATGCTCCTGTGGGTCTGATATGCCAGGACATCAAATCCACACAGTCCAGTAAACCTGGTTGTCCCTTTCCTCCTCCTGGCTGGAGGCAGCACCCATAGCATTCATTACTTTTTGTACATATGAGTCAGGAGTTCCTTCATTAAAATCAGGAGTAAGATCAGCCCTTCTGCTCTGTTTGGGGAACTGCCCACTGGAAACTGGAGCAGTAGTTTTCCTGGAAGAACTCCCCTGGATGATTGTTTTTGCTTGCAACTCACGTACCCGTGCCTCTAGGGTCAAGGTAGGCTTTCCATCCCACTTCCTCATGTCCTCTCCGTGGTCATGAAGGTAAAACCACAGGGTGCTCCATGGTGTGTACCCTCTAAATCCTTTCTTTTGAGCAGAGGAATGGTGACTCCTAATAGCTGAGATACTGGTCCATATAGGTGGAGAGTAGGACCTATCCTCTTTGAGTTGCTGGACCTCCTGGGAGAGTTTCTCAATAGCCAAGATGAGGGAGGAAGAGATACTTTCTTTGTATTCTTGGAGTCAGCCAGCCACTTCATCCACCTTTGGTGCCTTTTCATCTTTCCAGGTCAGTATTGCTAACAAGTTGGTGTATGATCATGGTGTGCTCTGTACCAACTTCCGCCACATGGGTCGTGTGCACCTGACTACTTCTGGATCTCCGGACAACTGCTCATTGTTCAGGTCACTGTAAATCACCTCCAGCATGGCTAATCCCATCAGGTACTCGATACCTCTCTCCATGGTGATCTTCTTGCCTGGGTGATATATAACATCTTCCTTGAAGGGATATCTTTCCTTCGTACTTGACAGTAGTTGCCTCCTACTAAGACCTTGTGCCCCTTTTCCAATTGCTTTGTCAATGCCCCCTTCCCCAGAAAGGGACTCCAGCTGCTTGGCTTCCCTACCCTCTAATTCCAGGCTACTGGCCCCGTTATCCCAGCATCTGAGCAGCCAGGTGACAATGCACTGGCCTGGATGATGGCTGAAATCTTCTGGCATATCTCACAGCTCACTCAGGGACAGGGATCAGGTGGTTTCTGTCTCATTTATGAGTTCTTCCTCCCCCTCTCCTTGTGATGGCCCTGCTTTTTCATCTTCCCTTTCTAAATGACCGGACTTTCGCTTCTGAGATTTCTTCTTGTGTATGGGGGTGGCTGATACCAGCATGGGTTGATTCTCTGGTTCAGCTGCAGCGCCTGTTGCAGGGCTTGGAGTAGCCACAGTGCCTGTCACCAGGGTTGGAGTAGCCGCAGTGCCTGTCATTTTGTCATCAGATCCAGAGATCTTCTCTCCCCCTTGAGGGTACTGAATAGTGTTGAACAGGGCTTGTTAGGCATGGGCCAGGCCCCAGCACATGGAATTGATTTGTGTGTCTCTGCAGGTGCCAGGATTACAACATACTTTTTCCAAACAATTCTACTAATTTTTCAGGATTCTGCACTTGTTCAGAGGTGAAGTTCCAAAGAACTGGAGGTGCCCACTATCCCAGGCATTTGCCCATACTATCCTACACACCTTGCCACTCGTAACTATCCACCCTTGAGGCAGATCTCTGTATGATATTCTTAAACTGCTTACTAACCTTAGACAAAATGGAAACAATATTCCCAAGAAATACCAATAGAAGTATCTTAACTATCCAAGGATGTTGAAGATATCGAAAAGTTATTGTAATGAAGGAGGAAACATCATAGAAGAAGGTAGTGAAGGTGCTATTCTATATTTCCTCCATTAAAAAAACCTCTCAGAGGAAGAAGTATAATTGCTAATTGTCTCCACAAGATGGTACCCAAAGTACAGTAATGGCTTCGGTACAAAGCTTAAATACCAGATAAAGCTCAAGGCCAATGTTTTAATGACAAATCTCCCAGGCAAAATATCACTAATCACTGCAAAGCACAGCAAACAGCAAAAACAACACCAACCTTTAACATGTACAGAAAAAAAAAAAAATAGCAGAGCATGGTGCAGATCAAATAAACTAAGATTGAGAACAGATGAATCAATATCATGACCCACACCTGCCAACAGATATAAGTTCATTAATAAGGTCTGGTTAATCTGTTATTATCCAAAACCCTTTGTGCTCCACATCACCTAGTATAAGCACCACTTAGTAACAACTAAAACATCAGTGAGCTATCAACAGTATTCTCATCCTAAATCCAAAACACAGCACTATACCAGCTACTAGGAAGAAAATTAACTCTATCCCAGCCACAACCAGGAGAAATGGTAACTATCTTCTATAAATCAGCTAGTCGTAGAATTCATTTGCAAGCATGTAATTACAAAGTTTGCTTTTCAGTTACCCAGAGCAGTCACTAATTTCAGAAAATCAGTATGGGCTATAAGGAACATCTACTGTAGGCACAGGACCCTTTTCTGGGTACCCCCAAGGCTCCGGCTATTACTTATCAGAGATTTTCTGATTAAGAGATCTTGCCTTGGTAATTAATAGCCCTTGAGGGCTACTTATTTACATATTTACTCTTTTTAAATAGAATGGAGTGCAGTATTTCAGTTAGAAGGGACCTACAATGACCATCTAGTCCAACTGCCTGACCAATTCAGGGCTGACCAGAAGTTAAAGCATGTTGTTAAGTGCATTGTTCAAATACCTCTTAAACGCTGACAGGCTTGGGGCATCGACCACCTCTCTAGGAAGCCTGTTGCAGTGTTTGACCACCCCCTCTGTAAAAAAATGTTTCCTAAAATGTTTCCTTTTTCAATACATATAAACTTCTGTTTTCCACAACAATGTCCAGCAAGGACTTCCACAGCCTAATTACATGTTGTCTGAACCATCGCATCTTTCCGCGCTTTCCTGGATCTGGCAACTGCCCATGTCAGTTAGGTCTTGCACTGAAACAGCCCACAAGCAATTGTCCTTGACGCAACATTTCCGTGCCTCCTTCAAATTAATTTGCCGCCTTCTTTGCTTACTTCTTCCTCATCTGAAGAGTCCTAATCTACTTAGTCATTCCTTGTATGGACATTATTCCATCCTTTCATTGTTGCTCCTACCCATATCTGAGTATTTTCCAGTTCTTCCAAACTCATTTTGGGAATGGGAGGTCACAAATGTCAAGTGAGGGAAGTCAAATGCAGCCACACTACAGATTTATACACAATGCGATTCTCTGTTTTGTTCTCTATTGCTTTTCATTTGCCTTTTTTTGACTGCTACTGAGAACCAAGCTGGTGCTATCGTAGAACGATCCACCACACACACAAGATCTCATTCCTGTCTGGTAACAGTCTGCTGAGAACCCATAATTTTCAATGTGAAATAAGGATTATCCTCCCCCAAACTGCTGTCCTGCCTTTGCTGAAGGCATGGCTGGCTTTTACCCCTGGGCTACATTAGAATGNAGTTGTTTACTATGTGCAGTTGACTCAGACTAGTAAATGAGAACAGATTAGGAAGGCACATTTTCTTGCTCTTGTATAATTGCATAATGCTGCAATGTTTGGAATGCAAACTCCGCAGGGGAACATTAAAAAATATTGGTTTGTAGATTAAAGCCACTGAAAAGTAAATGTCAGCCGTGAAAACATTTCCTTTAATATTACGTTTTTATAAGTTGTCTAATCAGTCCGTCCTCCAGCTGAGGTCTGAATTATCATTAACCTTGCGGCTCAGGAAATTATTAATACGAAATGGGAGAATCCAAGGGAAAGACGGTGCTTTAAAGCATACACAGCAGATGAAGAGTTCCAAAAAAGGGCCACAAATTTTGCTGCGAAGAGTTAACGCCGTCAAAGGGAACAGCTGGAGACTATTAAAAGCGCTCATTAGAGGGAAGAAGCGGCAAACTGTTCTAATGGGGTCAGCCGACAGGTGGCTGGCTGCTCTTCAGCAGTGCCCCCCCAGCAGCTCGGGCCCAGCCAGAGAGGCTGATGCCACTGTGCGATCCCGAACCACGAACCACGGCTACAGCTGCAAAGCTGCGCTGCAGCTCGGGACACGCGGTGCCGGGGGGCATCCAATGGCCGATTCAAACCGTCTCAGCACCAATATATAGCACAGGGAGCAAAAGGGCTGCTGTATGGCTGGGGGTAAGTTAGGGAGAACACTGAGGGTGCATAAAATGTTTAGCCTCCTAGCTACAGCTCAGAACCCAGTAACTGGAAAACGTACTTTTTTTATTTATACGTTTAACTCCCTGATAGCTGGCATTCACTGCACAGACATAAGCAAACCATTTTAACCTCTGCATGCCTCAGATTTCCAATCTAAACAATGTTAACCAAGTTCACCGGTCCCTCACCAAAAGTTCCAAGGTTCAATCAATGGACAGGTACATACATGTTCATATACTCTACAGAGTACAGAAATGAACCCTCTACTCCCCCCTCCACCAAACCTGCAGGCAGGCAACTCTCCTACTCCCTTTTTTAATACAGCAGCCCACGCATGAGAGTGACAGTTGAGAGGGGGAGGCGTGGGCTCTGTACCATGGTCCCTTCTTTGGAGGCCACATCCCTGGCAGGCTGCATAGCTTCAAGAAAGGTAACTAAAGTCATGAAGGAGAAGGTTTGATGTGTTACTACTGCTTAAAATTCACAGTACTTTTAGCCATGGTTAAATATTTTTATCATCCAGGTAAAGGCAGGAACTAAGACAGCTAGCTGCCATCAGAAAACCAATGCAGTTGGTGGAAAAATACTTTTCATTGTAGATAGAGATTTGGGGATATAAGTAATAAAATTGGTTAAGCATATTTAGTGAAAATTCTTACGTTAATGAAAAAACAATGTAGTCATAAAAGGAAATTCTCAAAATTCAGGAATAAAAAAATTGTTCATGGAGTTTAACCATTCAGCTTTTCCTATAATTTTATTTAAACCTTCTGAAATAACCTAAACAACATCGGCTTAAATATTTAGCAAGAAAAGCCAATCTTTGCCCCAGGAAAGGTCCCTATTATTGTAAGAAACGTGACCTGAAAGTGCCCTGATGTCCTTTGAATTTTACTTCCCTCCTTTGCAGTAATCCTAACACACTTTTTACAAATATTTTAACATTTAATTTAAAAGACAAAAAGACAGATGGTCCTTTATGGGATTACTTGCATGCATAATCCTTAGCATAACTGAGGCTGAACATTGTTAGAATATTTTTATTTTTAGCTGAGAAAAGCACATTTATTTTCAGAGATAAAGTTGAAAGACTATGCTGAGCCTGACAGAGCTGCGTTACAAACTCAACCACTAATTACAATGAAAATCTGAAATGTCTTAAAGGTAAGTGACAAGCTCTTGATTTACTGAATGATCCCCCACCTCTCCAAACCTCTGTCTTCTGGCAAATTAGTTCGAAGATGTTAAGATCTTGCACTTGAGTAATTTAGGAGCCATGCTACTCATGAGCCTAGGGACCAGAATTGCATATAATCAGATTTCCTGCAATTCAGCCAACGGAATGCAGCCCATGCCACTTCACAGACTCATTCAGCCTTAGCAGTCTTACATCAAAATTTTAGCAAGTGTTAAGGAAAGATGAAAAACCTGTACACACCTTCTATATTTGATATCCCATGCTGCAGTTGTAATAAATGCTAGGTAATTACTAACAAACCTTCTGGAAAGGACAGTTTTTAATACAAAGCTTTCAAATATTTATGGTAGTCCTAGTCTTTATCAGGAGGGCTTCCTACCTTCTGCACTCTTAGGCCTTAAACTACATTATCTGGTGCATATTTATGCTTTGCTTGGTACCAGCAGCACTCACAGCTGCACTGATAAGGGGTTACTTGCCTTACTGAAGCGCATTTAGTCTAAGAACTCTAGTTCAACCTGAAACACATTCACTACAATGGATTTAAATTAACTTCTGTGAATTTATCTCATCTTACAGGACCCATAAGGTAGGGCGACGCTTGCCTGAGTGTACCTGAGACTCGACCTGAGGTGCTCACCACCGTTTCAGACCATTACCTCTCTGCCATATTCCACACTAACATGTTACCACTATTTATTCTGGGGAAACTTGGCAGTGGTCTCTGTAGGTCACTGATAACTCACTCCAGCAGAGAAAGCGCCACGTTGGGGCAAGGAGCTGGCTGATCTGGGTGGAAAGTCTCGCATTGCAGCAGCTGCCTCTGCCATATCTGACTCGTGAATAAAGGGCTTGTTTTCTGCCCTGGCTTTCAATTAAATTTTGGTAAACACAGACATTTACCAAAATATTTAAAACAATTTATCAGATTCCTGAATGAATGGTTGTTTTCTCTGGAACAGAGTCAAAACCTGAAACTCTATTCAGAGAAAATTTCAAATGATCAGCAAATGGTGGAAATTTCTGTCTCTGTCAGCAGTTCAGATTTTCAAAGTTAAAAAAATAGCACCCAAAGTACTATAAGACTTCAAGGTTGGTTTTTTTTCACCTCCCCTTTTTTCTTAAGGATCAGAACTGAGGGGACGGAGTGCCTCCATGAAGGATATCACAACCTGATGGCCAAGCAGGAGTTCATTGGATACGAAACCTGATCTTAAAATGCTTTTCCTCCCTTCAGAGCCTGCTTTATAGAGGTGCTGAGTTCCCACACTGCAGTTTCTGAGAGAAAATATACACTGCCCTCAGCTTTTCAGGGGAGGAGGACGGTGTTGGCATATTGACCAATATGTCAAGATGTCCTGGAAAGGTTCCCAGTTGCCCACACCACCTTCCAAAAGATGGGAAGCCAGAAACATCACGGTTGACAAAAGCACAATTAGCCCCTAATACCCCAGTTTCAAAAAATGTACATCTTTCCTCAGGCAAACCCGTCTCTCCTGGTAAAACAGAGGAGTTACATTTACAGTTTTGCCAGTCCATTTTGTAAGTCTGTAACTGCTGTCAACACGAGGCTTCTCAGGCTCTTCAGCAATGAGCTCAATGTTGTGGAGCAATCAGAAGTTTAGTATTTTCCTAGCTGTTGATCTTAGACATGACAAAAGAAGAAAAGAGCTTCTCGTATCCCCCTCTCCGCCACTTTTCTCGTATCTGCTCACAGTCAGGTACACCTCATCCCAAATGACTTGTGTTTAATGCTGTGATCAATATAGAAGCTACTTACTATGCTAAATCTAAGCTTATCCTTCAAAAAGTCCCCTGTAGAAAAGCAATGCTTTACGGTGAGTTTTCAATTAAAAAAAAAAAAAAAAGTAGGGAAGAATTGTGAAAAGTATCAGGCCAGCAATCAGGCTGCCATCAGCTGTGTGCTAACGGGCCGCACTGGCTCATGCTCAGAGGTAAAACCAGCTGCTTACTTTCTTCGCAGCTAGCAGACTTCTGAAGCTACAATTCCACAGAACCCATTACCTGAGTTTTAAAATATATGCCAGCAGATTTCCTTGCACCACTAGGGAAAAGATTAAATGCAGTCATTCGATATATTATGTGGTGGGATAGCACAAGTCTTAAAAATGCTTAACATTCAGAATGAGTGGCTTTTGTTAAAATGAATTTCACTGGCAGGTGGCCTATATGTTACTGTGACAGGAGCAACCACTCTCTTTTAGCAGTACAAGTGACAGCCAAAGTCTGCTAAGGAGGGATGGAGGACAGATTCCAAAAACGTTTCCAGGCTTCTAACACTGGATTACTAACAGAGAAGATCAAAATGAAAAAGCAAAAATAGTTTTTATAAAGGATGCTGATGGTGCCTCAAACCAACAAATTGCCTTTTGAACAAAATGACTACTGACCTCAGACAGGCACTTTTTATTTCCTTTTCATTATTGCCTGTGTATGCGTACATATATGTGTGTGAATATAAAAAATTAATTTTTAAAAGAACATCCCAAAGCAAACAAAAATGCAAGGTGATTTCTTTCTATTAGCTTTTAAACCAACCAGCTTTTAAACAAATAACAGGAATTAGATCTATTTAATTCAGTTCTGCTTGAAGTAAAATTTCACTGGCTATACATATCACATCTTAAACTGCACAGGGTTCTGAATTAATACCAGCTTTTACAGAGTCAGGCAGTTGTGAGAGATGCCAATCACTGCATGTTCCACTTCAAATGAGTAGAGGCACTCAAAGCAAAGTACAGACTGTATCGCTCATTTTTAACATTTTCAAAAAAGAAAACATGACAGCACTAACAAAATAATAATGTAGTAAAAAAACCCACCCCGCATTAATTTCTGCAACCCATTCACAGATGAGGAAACAAAAGTCCATGCACACAGCATGCAAAGCTGTTGGGACTGCCTTCCAACTCTGCACACTGGCAGGCCAAAACCTGCTCAGCTGATGCAGGGACCTTTTCGGTATCTCTAGACATACAGCAAACAAGAAACACTTTGCAGCATAACAGAAATGAGTTTATATCTGTATAGCAGATGTCACTAAAGTTTAAGGCTATACATAGTTACACTGCTACCTCTCCTTCTTCAATTATTCATAATTTATAAGCTTATCTGTTCACAGGGCTTTGCATGACAAACAACAGTAGTAAAGTGCAAAAGAAATCAATGCAGCCCTACCATCCGGAAAAAAAGCCCCAGCCCTCCTTGGGTGCATCCGGCCTCAGCTAGGACCAAAACGTGTTGTGTGGCAGTCATTCAGAGCTGCGCTCTCTATGGCTTATCCACACCACATCTTGTACTCTACCGCCCCTCCAAAACATTGTCAAAACATCCTCTCCCTTTGTTCTCCAGAAGCCACAGCCCTCTCTTGTTTTGACATTATGGCTGGCCTGCAACATCTCATAGCAGCCCACCAAGCTGTCCTGTCACCGCTGTGTTTTTGAACCCTCTGCAGGTTCAAGTGTGGCTGAAGGCTGAGTCCAATCAAACCGGATCTCCATTTTAAAGAGGGTAAGAATTAATCCCACCTTTTTCTCTTCTTTGGGCGGTGTCAGTGTGCATGCAAAGAGATCAGTACCAAACAAAGCAACCACGGCCCTAGCTTCTGTGTTTCTCATTCGGCATTTGCAGAAGACCTACCGCCACGGGACCCTGGTCTGTGGCAAAGGCTGACAGGTGTTATTACAGTTCAGCTGTTGCGCAAAATTAAAACTTATTATGAACAGCTTATCCAGCATTATTGCCACCTTCTTAATACAAACAAGGCAACAAAACCGAACTAAGAGCTGCGATCAGAGCCCTGGTATAGAGAATACTGCGCACAACTTATCAGCAAGAACATTAGAAGCTTGGGCTCACTGAATTGCTCCGTTTCCTAATTTTCCTCTGAGGCTGCACAGTTACAAACATAGTTTCAACCTAAAAATCTGTCTGAATATTTACAGTGATAAATATGGGCAGAATTATTATGCCTAACCACTATACAGTGCAAATCCAGCTCAGTGAAAGGACTGTCATTCAATGGTGGAAATCTGGGGTTTTCTGTTTCACAAGAACAAACTGGATCACTGAATTAACCAGCAACACTCTACATACTAAAGCCAACCAAACCAAGGTCCAGGCAAGACAAAGGCAGAGAAAAAAAACGCAAGATGGAAGATGTCTGCCTCTCACGCTTTTTGAGCATCCAGTTTGAACATCAGCATTACTTAATGATGCTGGGAAATCAGTAATCAGAGCCTTTTCTTTAAACATACCAGATATCTTTCCTCCTGCCTCATGCTGGGGGTACGGATCATGTGATTCTGTTCTCCTCTCCAGTCTCCGAAACGTCGAAAAAAATAATTGGATAAAAATCGATTGACTGGATCTCTAATAATATTGATGTACACTGGCTGGTCTCCTCCAAACCTGGTGGGAAGAAAAAGGAGTGAATCTCATCAGAAGGTTTCACATTGGCACACGTATCCATCTTTCACCTGAATGCTTCCAAATTACTCTCTACAGGAGTTCAGAGCTTTTACAAGGCAAGGGGTGAAACCGAGAAGCTTACAAGTAGTTACCAAAACTTTATAAAAGCATGTAAGGACTTTTTAGGATGAATGGTAAATATGATATCACGTTAAGCTACACGTGCACTGCAAACATTTTAGTTTAAGACCATTTTTTCCACTGTGTTAATAGTTCTGCTTCTTGAGTTTTCTTCTTGCTGTTTTCAGGTGAAGAACCTTCTGCAACTGAATCTGAGGATGAGCATTTCTGCTTCTAAACACATGCCTCCCATCTGGGTAGTCATGTCAGAGCAGGCACCGCCCAACACAAACCGCCATAAGGCAGCCTTGGATCTCCTTCACCTGTACAGTAAGTGCAGTAATGTGCAAATTTTGCAACATACAGGCTTATTTCAAAAGGCTTCCTTCCAATGAAGTGACAGATATGCATGGTATTTCCATCTTTATATTTGCTGGAACTTGCAGAGATCTTCCTCCCCTCACCCCCAGCTTGCACCATTGGCTGGATTTGAGGTTATTTCATGGTTATGCAACTCCTTATCCTTGTACTGCACTTCACAAAGATTATTTTTAAAAAAGTCAACATGAAAATTCCTGCTTCAAAAAAGAAATTATGTATCAATTTGAAGTACACACAAGTACAAGGAAAAGGAGAGGGTAAAATCAGCTGTGACTAGGCTCGGCACAAAAGCAAAATGCAGCATAGGTACCTGCAATTTAGAGATGAGAAAGAAACCAGAGTAACCCCATCAGCTTGACTTTACCCTCTTGTACACCTCCTCCTGGTAATTAACAGCAAATGTCTTCAGTTTAGTAAGTGGGATACAAAAAAAATGAAAGGAGGAAGAGGGAGCTTGAGAAGGT
>VZTL01025390.1:0-31632 GCA_013400535.1 Scopus umbretta | reverse complement strand
GGCAGCCTGTTCGAATACTTGACAATNGCAGCCTGTTCGAATACTTGACAATCCTTTCGGTGGAGAAATTTTTCCTAGTATCCAATCCCCTGACACAACTTGAGGCCACTTCCTCTCATCCTATCACTTGTTACTTGGGAGAAGAGACCAACACCCACCTCACTACGACCTCCTGTCAGGTAGTTGTAGAGAGCAATAAGGTCTCCCCTCAGCCTCCTTTTCTCCAGGCTAAACAACCCCAGTTCCCTCAGCCATTTCTCATAAGACTTCTTCTCTAGACCCTTCACCAGCTTCATTGCTCTTCTTTGGACGTGCTCCAGCACCTCAATGCCAGGGTGGAGCCTGTGTCTTACTTGGTGATATATGTAAGGCATAGTGCCTGTTTACCAGAAGTTGGGCTTGATCTTGGCTGGAGCCTCAAGGCAGTAATTTGAGTAATGTAACAGCAATTAAATAAGACGCTTACAGACTAGATCTGGCTAAAGCATATTCCACATTGCTCAAAAAAACCAACCCTTTTTAATAGCTAGTCTGAAATGTCTTTGGAAATAATATTGCTGCAATAGTCAACTCTCCCCTCATTTCCTTGAAACCTTGTCTATACAGATATTACGATGATAAACTATCATGTGTTTCTTTCTGCTTGTGTGTGTAAACTGTATATATGTATTCTCTGGGGGAAGCCTTCTCTTTTTGATCTGTCTTCGTACCACACCTGGCATTACTGGGTCCCAGTCCATGATTGAACCATACAAGCACGACAGTACTGTAAATAAATAAACAGTTACCCTGAAGATAAAATTCCATTTACTTGCTGTTCAGCACTTTCCCATACAGGTCTTTGCACCAGAAGTCTTGCATGAAAGAGAAGTTCCTCTTCTATTTCCACATCTTCTGCATCCACGTCTGGTCCTATTGACCTGACTGACGGTGGAGGATTGGTCATTGGCCCCAGTAAGAGTAATGGGTCCAATAGCTGTAGCGTTTTAGAACACAAGAGAAAATGCTTTCTTCTTCTGAAGCTTTGCCTGAAATGTAGCTTGTGTCCAAAGGCGGAACAAATGATTGCTACTTTTCCCTTGAACACTGGGTAGCAATTAAGGGGAAAATTTGCCGAAGTACTTATGCAGAGACTCAAAGGGTATGATAAAACCAAGATGGATTTAGTGCTCATTAACAACAAGTAATACTCTAAGCAGAGGAAAAAGAAATTAAGACAAAAATTTGCATTATATATAGGAAAAATATGTACTGTGGAAAAATATATGTCCAACACTAAACATGGGCACAAGCCCAATCCTTCTCATTTTACAATCATTGAGAGTGGCTCCATTGACTTCCAGGGGACTTGAATGGGATCCAGCTCCAAATCTGGCTTTCTTAACTCACGAATATGCCTCTTGAAATCAATAGTATTTCTTGAATTAGGAAAGTAAGACACATTTTTGGTAGTGCAACTCTTGCCCTCAGTACTTCATCATATATATGATTTGAGAGAGGGCCCTTTCAAGGTAATGCCTTTTATTGATATGGATGAATTTATAGTGATGTTTTGTTTTATTTTCTAAGGATAGGAGTCTTAGGACATATATAGGGAGACAATTAAACTATCTAGAGAAGTTTAAGGAGTCACCAATCTACCCTCTAAATGTTCCCAGTATAATTCAGAGTGTGCACAAGAGATAAATCATGTATGGGATTAATTTGCTCATTTTGACTCTGGTGACTAATCCACCCATGGGCACTCCTCACTTCCTTCTTTGTATTTATCACGTGAGCCTTACAAATTTACCCTTTGAAAAGGGTAAATCAGATTTGAAAAATGAGAATGCATCTCTGCACATTGCAGATCCATGTCCATCGAGCAGTGCTGCTAGTTGAGGCAGGTCGCATAGATTATGTGATTTTGTAACAGTTTTTTTGCTTGATGAACATGTAAGACCTTTTCACTGAATACAGTGTGTTCCGAGTTAAAACGCAGTTTCTGACTGTTCTTTTGACATACACTGTGAAACTAATTTTCTGTGATACAAAAACATGAACTGTGTAAAAATTTTGCATTTTTCATGAATATTCATTTAACATTTATAATTATTTCAGTCTTGCTTACATACTTCCCTTGTTTTCTAATACTCAAACCAGCTTTTTGGTAATTAATTTGAATTTTAGTACTAACAAGTGGCATCTCCTATGAAGCCTACTGCAAACATGGCACGTTGTTCTAAATTGCGTAATAAAATAATCGTCTAGAACTGCGACACGTTCAGCGAAATGGCCCTGCTTCTGTTTGACAGGGTGAATGCCTATGTGCTTTTCAAAGCAACTAGTTTAGCACTCTTCATTTACAACGAGGGAAGGGAGAGGAGAGAGAAACGCTACTCTGAGAACAGCTTGTCTCATGTTGACCTACTTTCTCCACCAATCTGCGTGCAGCCGGCGCTGCTGTTGTGTTGACACTACATAGCCAAGCTAAAGCAAACCCAGCAGAATCCGTGGCCTTAGAGATTGGCTCTGGAGAAGACAAAAGGCCTTCTGGGTTTGATACGACTTTTGGACGTGCAGGCACTGCAGGACTGGGATAGAGTGAGCTGATTTTCAAAACTCGTGCCTCCTTTCTCCTGTGAGATCTAAAGTAGAATACGCTCACGTAATGAGGCTGCTCTGTGTCTAATCTCCCAAGTACTTTTATGTCTAAAGCAGGTGTTGCTGGTCCAGGGAGGGTCTCCTTATCTGCGTGGGTGACATGGTCAAAGAGCTGAATTTGCTATTCTTACCAGCATTCTCTCTCTCTCCTGCCAGGAAGGTCAGGAAAACAAGGGAAAAGGGGTGTGCCTATGAGAAATGCAGGGATGCCTGTTTGTCATGCCTATCTCTGACTGTCTTTTAGTCCCTAGAGATCATTTGCAGACAGTGCGATTAGAGTAGCTGTAGAGCTCCCCTGATCTCATGCAGAGGGGAGTTTTGTACAGAGCCTGCAGACCACGGAATGGAAACCCTTTTTGTATCTACATACCTACATGTAGGGGTAAATACCTTGTTATCTGTGCTGTTTGGAAATTATTAGATCCTAAGGTTTAATTCATGTTTTGTTTTTTACTTACTAGCATTAATTTTTGAAAGGACATAATTTTTTGACGTGCTGCACATCTGTAACTCCTGCTGCCTATAGTGGGAGGAGGGACTGCTACCTCTTGAGAAATGTAAGTAAAAAAAATATGTTGTGTCGTATACATCACCACAACAGTTTTATCATTTCAACCAATGTTTTCACAGAAGCTGATCTGTACTTTACAAAGCAAATACTACTCCATTGCTCCTGAAAGCCTCTTGTCCTAAATGAATACAGTTTTATTCTTAGCAGCTTGTTGCAGAAAACACCAGTAATGTGGCTCTTCACCAAAACATCCTTATTATGACTAGTTTTCAGTTTAAAGCAAGAACCCTGTAGATTCTGAGAAGGAGAATGACCCTAAAACTTTTGTTCTGAAAACATAACTTTTCCTTTACACCATTCTGGAAATTTCTTTTTAGAAATCCTTCCTTTGCATCTCCTCTAATGAGGGTATTTGTGATAGGACACTGGTAAGATGCCTTGAGATCCATTTATTTATTTGGGTCCTAAAGGAATAGATTTGACCTCAGTGTAGTAGAACAAGTAAAATAATGAGTCAAATCAGAGCCTTTAAAAAGACCTAAATGAGGTCTCGTAGAAACTACTTACTGCTAGGTGAAATGTTACTGGGACTTTCTTGTACCCTATTGCTGGAACCCTTGGGGGAAATTATAGCACAGTGCGTTGGCATGTGAACATACAGTGGACTAAGTGCTGCGCCCTGCCTCGCTCTGTGGCACTCTCATCCCACATCAAGACTGCCTTTTTATGAGCTGGCTTAATCTGCTTTCAAAGTGGATTAAAACAAGCACTCATAGGGTGGACTAAGAGTCCTTGGACAAAGCCACCACAGAGCACCAAGTGCAGTTATTACACTGAACTAACTTCCCCACAGAGATTTGGGTATTTTAAAATTCACTCAATATAGCAGGTTCTACTTCTGCCTAGGAACCAGCAGGTGGGTGGAAGTTTGACATCTGCCATTCTGCTGAATCTGTGTTTCTGGGGTAGAGGTTCTCTTCTCCACCCCATTAAGGTTTCTCTGCTGTCATTGCCTATTCCTAAATGTTTCTTGGCTACCTGAATTTGCTCTCCGATAAGCCATGTAGGCCACTGGGGCAGCAAGCTTCGTAGGCTGCTTTCATTGACGTGCTGATTGGTTTTGAGAGGCTGTGATTCAAGGGTTTGGGTTGGCATGAGTTTCTTGCAGTGCTGAACCTCGCTGCCTTGTGAAATGTGTCATGCACGTGTGATCCAGAAGTTCCTACACCTCTGAGCCATGAAAGCCGATGGAGAGCTCATAGGTGGTAAGAACTATTAACGTAGCACTCAAAAACTCAAATAGTTTTGATTAAACTGTCTGAACATGTTGTTTGATAATCATTTGGCAGAATGCCTGTGTCATATCATTTCAATTAGGCAACAACAACTTAAGCTACAATTCTTTTTGTGAGGTGCCTTTCCCATTGATCTCTGCTGGGAATTAGGCAAAGTCAGAGTTGAGGCACTGGAAAGACAGTGAGGATGAAATTGTGAGTGGATCGAGTGAGTTTTACAGTTCAGAGAGAATCACAGCAAAGCAGACTGGTTCCCTATACCTGCCATTTCTTTCATCTATGCTATTGCTTAATATTTCTCTTTAATTTACATTAATTTCCTTTGAAGCTTTTGATATTTAAGGAACTCTTGTAAACTACAGTGCCACAAACTGAGTGTCATGAATTCTAGTCCTAGCTTTCATTCCTCTCCCTTTGGTGATGTCTGAGCTCGAGGAGCTGGGACCATGTCCAGGTTCTCCACGTTAAGACAAGATCTGGGAGCACACAGCTCTTCCTTCCCTACCTTGACATCTGTGGAAACCCATAGCTGAGGAAACTCATAGCTGAGGAAGAGTTTCAGGCTAATGCAGCCAAATCAACCAGGTCTCTGTTCCGAATGATCTGACTGCCAGGATTATACTGCTCTACAGAGTGCAGATGTAGCCCACAAGAAACTTAGGGAAGGTTCTTGATCCTCCTGCTTCAGTTTACTGTGCTGTACAAATAGTCATATTCCTCACTGACTAGCAGGAGGATCAGTTCCTTAACATCTGGAAAGAGATTTGAAAACCTAAAGCAATAATTTCACAATAATGCTTAATCAGTACTGTGCATTTAATGCTAATGTTATTATATGAATGTTCATTGACAACGAGACATTTTAAAACTCCCTTAGAAAAGTTGGTAAATATAAAGTCTTTCTTCATCGGTATGTGGTTTATAATCCTGTAATGTCAGTGTTCCACCCTGTCTCTTACGGATGTGTACTGGAGAGATGTGATGCTTTAATGACTTCTCAATAAGCAAAGCTTACAACCCAGTTCTTTCCCAACATTAGAGGTTTGACTTGATTGTGGTGGTTTTAATTCTGCTGAAAGCACAATCAATGCCTTGTATTTTCAATACCACAAAGATAAAGAAGTTCATTACATTTTTCAGCAGGAGTATCACTTCCAGCAGGAGGAGAACAAACAGACCTTTCTAGCTGTTTACATGAATAGACTTTCAAGTGTATCCTCTAGTTCCCTTGGGAGGTGAATTTTTAAAACTTACAACAATGGAAAACAAAACGGAGTTAGTCAAGTGCCTTTTTAAAGTCTTGAATGAAATACAGGCTCCCATCCTGCTGGTCTGGTCAGCTGCTGCATAATGACTGCCTGCATACCCAGCACCAGAGTGCTAACCTGTCCTGTTAGAAAACCGAACCGCACTGCTTAAAATTGCCCATGGTCTGCTTGCGCTGTCATGCCTTGGCTCTTGTCTCACGCAAGGGGTATCTGTGCAGTAGGGACTTTGCTTCTGCTCAGAGCCCAGCATCAGGAGGGTCCGTTACCAAGGTCTGGTGCGGAGATGTCGCACGTGAGCTACCCTGCACTGCTCTTCTGCTGTGCTGCGCACTATAAAAGCTGAGGCCAAATGCAGCCATGTGCAGGCACAGCTAAAACTGCACTAGGAATGTGCATACTGCACCAAAAGTTATTAATTCCCTTAGCTGCTCCAGTAAATATCTTTCTGCCACAAGCATACGCTGAGAGTTGCTCCTGCCCAAAAGAGACCTGTGGGAGAGAATTGGTGTCAGAAAGGTTAAGTAACTCAGTCCATAATTGCAGGGACTTGTCCATAATTTCACATTCTCTGCAGAAAAGGAAGGCTTTTCTTTCCATTAGACCATGTGGTTAAAGACAGACAGAATCTGGCCATCCTGTGCAAATCTTCTAAGTGTAATAGTTTCCTCATTTGACATAGATTTTCAAGCCAAGGTGATTAATGAGTCATAAATATAATGCTACAGTGATCCTTAAAATAAACAACATTCCTTGATTTGAAGATCCCAGGAGATGAGTTTTAATTTCTCTTACCAAGATGGGAATGTAAAAGATTTTCCTGCAGTGCTTTATTGATATAATTTGACCTTGCTCAGCAGCGGAGCTCCCTGACGGAGGTGTGTAAGGGGAGGAGGGGTGTATGGGCACACATGCAAAGTGCTCTTACGATGCCTGTATTCAAATTCTAAATCCATATTCTTGTAAGAACGATCTCACTGGGAACCAAAAATAGCACAGATGGAAAATATTCTCACAAGATGATTGTCACACAAATAAGAATAGTTTCCCTTTAACCCATTCTCTTATCAGCTAAGCTCTCTGCAGGCTCCTGATCCTCTGCTGGTGCTTTACTTTAGCCATTGGCCAAGAATCTATTAATGAAAAGCAACAATTTAATAGTAATAAAATATCTCTGTAGTTGACAGTATGCCACTAAGCTCGATTAAATGAAGTGTGCTTACCTTGTTTTAACAATATAAAAGTACTGCTTCAGTGATGGTGATTCTCCGTCTTTGTAATAGGGTGTATTTTTAAGTTTTGGTGGCTGTTTTTCTGGGTCCTTTCTAGCTTTAAACATTGCCGGTTACATCTCCTAATACTCTGTTGCTTTCAATGAGATAGCATAAAATGCATGTCTGACCCAAATTCTTCCTGCCAATCACCATTTCCTGTATAGAAAGAGAAGGTGAATTAACAGTGATGCCTTTATTATTTTTATTACTGCAGCACCCACAAGCTTCAGTTTTGGAAGAGACTGGGCTGTGCTAGGCATTATAAATACACAGAACAAAAAGGTTGTCCTTTCAGAAAGCCTGTCCTCTAAGTACTGGAGGGGGATGACAGAGGATACTGGTAGAGGGTGCAAGAGGGTGGAAACTACAAAACAATGTTCTTCAACACACAAACCAACCGAACAGTTGTCTTTATAGGCACCATGGCAGAGTAGAGGTATGAAGAAGTTGAATGAGAAATACGAAGCTATGGAGGTTTAGGGAGCTCCTGCAAAGTGACAGAAAGCCTGAAATTACTTGTATGAAGCTCTAGAGAGTGGTGCATCCAAGGTGGAAGCTGATCCATGTGGGAAATGGATCCATCAGAGAGGGTGCCCGCAGGCTTGAGAGGCAGATGGGGGGCAGAGGGGAGTTGATCCCACGAGTCCCCTATTTTATCCAGGTTGTTTTGGGGGAAATGCACTCTGTAGAGTGTTAACGGTGGTCTGCAAACAAGCTGATCTGTCAAGTTAGTGTTTTACAGTGACGTGTTAATTCCCAGGCTTCTATGATAGACAGTTACATATAAATAAAAGCTATCATCCTGTTATTTTATTTGAATTTGTTTATAGACTATGGAGGAAAGCTGATGGTTGCATATTTACCACACAACAGATGTTCATAGTTCTCAGGCACATCATCTGCCCAATTGCCCATGGCTTTGTCTATTCCAATTATTTTTCCCCATATGTACACATTGGGTTGCATTCCAGCTCCAAGACAAAAAGGGGTTTATTTTTTTGTTCCTCTCTGAACTACTGAGGTCCTTTGGGCTTCTGACAAGGGCTGTCACATCCTGAAGAAGAGCCCTGAAAACATGCCCATGGTAGTAACCTGTAAGGGAGTCGTTGACAGGCTCCCAGGCAGCACTGATACTTCTGCTGCGAAGCCTTCCATTTTGGGCATGATCCTTAGCTTGCCCATGTTGCTTTACCCCAGAAAGGCTGCTATTCCTGGAAGGCTCCCTTGTACTGACTGTAACAGAACTTGGAAAAACCTGTCCCTTGACGTTGCTGTGCCAGCTAAAGCGGGTAGAGTATATGGGCAGAGTCTGAGCGCAGGAACAGTGGGGCGCTGAATACTGCCCAGACAAGCAAAAATGTTTTTACTGTCATAAGCAGCTGAAGAACTGCTGTCCTCCCTTCTCTTCTGTAATGATAAATCTTGGATGGATCTGGCTTCTCTGTGAGACAAGGGTTGCCAGTGGACTTCAACGCTGAGAAGGAGTTGGGAGATGCACTTCCCTGAGAAGAGAAGATACTGCTGGGGACCTGCCCAGTGATACCCCGGCTCTTCATGAAGCGGGGTGACCTGCCTTCCCAGGATTTGGAAACAGGCCCCACGTGCTTTCCTTGCACGCTGAGCTAATGCGCTGCTCAGCTTCCCTTTGTGTTTTTGTGTCCTTGGCAGAAACCTGTACTGAGTAGCGCTTGCTTCCGCTGTTCTGGCGTTGGCAGGCAAGGCAAGACATCTCGGACCAGCTACACTTGTTGTAGTTGAGCACTGAATCCCAGCGAAGCAGCCCCATGAAGACCTCGACGTCATTTGAATGCAGCGTAGCACTGCGAAACGTCGCATGGAGCAGAGAGAACACAGCTAGCTCGGAGCAGCTGGTTTTGACGTTGGACGGACTATCAGCCAGGCACAGTGTAGCCAGCCTGGGATAATCAGCCATGCTGAGAGGCAAGGATAATTAAGCAGACACAGAGATACCCTGCAGATATCCTTCTGCAGCTCTTAACTATTCTTAGAAAACTTTTCCTAATATATAGCTTATATATCGCTTGCTCTGAATTAAATGAGTTCTTATGTTATCTGTCACATATTCTTTTTTACTATGTTGGAAGCTCCTATCATATTCTCCTGAGTCTCCTCTTTTCCAGACCAAACAAACAGTGAAGAAATTCAGCCTTACTGTACAAGGGGATGTTTTCCTCTCAAATTTGTCTGCATTTTTGGTAAAATAGGGTGTTCCAAATTGCACCCTAAGAGAAGTTTCACTGATGCTTAATGAAAGGGAGTAATTACTTCCGATGGCTGACGTGCATCGTCCTTATTAATACATCACTGAACGAGCTTTACTTTTTTTGTTGCAGTGTGTCATGGTGTTGAGTCATATTCCACCTGGGGTCCTCCATAACTCCCGCACTCATTTTGCAGTACCCTTATTTAACCAGTTATTTCTTATTAATAAGCATGTCTTATTAATACATCACTGAATGAGCTTTACTTTTTTTGTTGCCGCGTGTCATGGTGTTGAGTCATATTCCACCTGGGGTCCTCCATAACTCCCGCACTCATTTTGCAGTACCCTTATTTAACCAGTTATTTCTTATTTTGTAGTTGTTCGGATTTCTCCTGCCTTTACTCAGTACTTCACACTTGCCTTTATTGAGCGCCTTTGCTTGATTTAAGGCTGTTTCTTCAATTCATCAAGACTGTTCTGAATTCTGAAGGAGTCTTTGAAAGCATTCGCAACCTTGCCCAGCATCTGCACCTTCTGCACTGTCCTTTCTATGAGCCGAGTCATTAGTGAGAATACTCAATCGACCTGGTTTCAGGACAGATCCTTAGGGGACCTTGCTTGATACATCCAGATACGCTCAATACCTGTGGGAGGAAAAATTGGTGTTTGAGCATAAGCTTTGGTCTTAATTCAGAAACAGCAAGGCATTCATGTAGCCATTTGAAGTGAAAGCTCAGCTTCAACAACCAGGATGAACAGGAAAATACGCATGTGCATCTTCTGCGCAAGCTATCCTCTGCCTTCTCCCTGTCCAGCATACAAACAGCACGCACTGCCTTTGCGCCATGGATCCGCTCAGTATCTCGAAGGGGTTTATAAATACACATCCTCCTTCAGTTTGAGAAGTAAGAAGAGGATGCAGATGGGTGAGAACTGTTCCAGTGAAGCTCGCGCTCTTGCCTGGTGCATAATGAGATCAGAATGCAGGCAGGAATGTGTGGAGGAGTGGAGCTGGCAAGGATTCACCAGCCTGAATTATTCTAAGCCTATTCCGTCCCTAATGAAACCTTTTTTTTTTTTTTTTTTTTTTTTTTTGCTAAGGTGCTTTATGGAGATGTTTCTGCTTGAACATAAGATTCAAGCTCTTTTTACCACATGAGCAAATTCTAGTTGACAGGATATTGCTCTTTCGGCCAGTTTTTTGTGCACCGGGCTTCTTATCATAGCTTCCTTTGCTATAGTTATTTCAGAGCACTTGGCATTTCCCTGCTACGTAGCCAGTTTGCCGGATGCTGGAAAGTATGAAATTGGATCTTTAAAAGGATCCCGGATCATTTTTGATAATAATATAAATCTAAAAAAAAATCCCCAAACAGAAAAGAGGTTGGGCAGAGCAGTATCACATGAGTTTTCCGGACTTGTTTACATCCTGATTTGCAAAAGATACAGCTTGACCTCAGCATAACCTTGAAATCTACACAGGGAGAGGAAATACTATGTAAATTAGAAGAGCCAAAACAAAACAGGCAGACAGAAGCTCAGTGTACAGAACAAGCTGGGAAGGCAGGCTTTGCAAAAATTTGCGATGGAGAAGAAATGTGTGCAAATTCTTTTTTTTTTTTTTTTCTGGGATGTAAATGGCTGTGAAAAACACCCTCACTAACAAAAAATGGCATTGCTGGTTTTACCAGACCTCACCCATTTTCCATAGGATAGGAACAGCATGTTTTTCCACACCAACCATGCTGCAAACCCTCCCCGGGGAAGTCATGCCCTAAGGAGGACCAGTTCAGAGCGTCCAGGGAAATGTACTTGTGCCCAAGCGTTTTGGCTGCTATCTAAATGGGTTTTAAAAGATGACAGTGATGTCTTGGGGGCCCTACCAAAGGAGCACAGTAATGCATGCTGCTTATAAAATACTTAATAGCAGTGAATGGATGTTGGTGGTGAGCAAGTCTTGTGTTAACCCTCTGTGTTGGACAAAGAAGGGGGAGAAGCGTACCGAAGGCTGTGGCTCACCCAGGAGTTTTTCAGCAGTGGTGGGCCCATGCAGTTCACTGTCTTCAGTTCTGCACTGGGACGAATGTGTGGCTGAACCGTGAGCTGGACTGAGAAACAGATCTAGAGGAAGAATAATGTCATTTTTCCAGTGAGTTAAAAGCTTTCCACCCCGCTTAGGTTTTTGTCTGGGCTTCCTACGCACACTGACAAACACCTGCGCTGGCAGGACGGGGGGGCTGCTGGCGAAAGGGGGCTCAGCCTGCCTGAGCCGGCAGACACACGACCTCCCCAAACACCGTACTTCCACTCCTGAAATTACAGCTGTGGCTCGGCCTCTCCGTGCTCTCAACACTTCCTGGTATCGTGCTTGCATACCCTGCCAGCACCGTGTTTGAGAGAGCTGAACCACCGGAGGACTTCTCCTACAAAGCAATGCACCTTCACTTTCAGCTCCCGCGCAGGATCTGGTGACCGCAGAAGTAGCACGAAGGAGGCCACTGGAGCGTGGTGCCCAGCGCAGCGCCCAGCTGAAATCTGGCACGGCGGCACCCTGAGCATGTCTAGCCACAGCCACGCCGGGCTGCTCAGAGTCTGTGGTTGCAGCTTGCTCAGACACTTCACCGTGTTAGGAGGATGTTATTCCTTGCCTTGTTATTTGGAATTGATTTCAGGAGAGGGAAGGTGATTCCCATGCTGACCCCTCTTGGCTCTTGAACCCACGAAACTGTTAATCTCTGAGTTTTAATCTCTGGAAGGAGGGAACGCAGCAGTTGTGAGCAGTATTTTAAGCCAAGCCTGATGGAGTACAATTACCCAGTCCACTGTAGGCAGTGGCAGAGCCCAGTAAAAGTGCAGCTTGTAGCCAGAAGCATGTTCACAAACAGCAAAGTTTAGGCAATGAAGCAGCAATAAGATAAAATGGGGGCAAAAAAAGATACCTGCATGCCCCAAATTGCCAACATCCCTCCTGAAGTCTCCATTAAACAGGTTCTCAGCCACATTACTTTACTGAAGTGACTGGGAGAGCTCTTACCTAGCATGAGCATTGTACGATTCCAGGAACAGCAGGTTTTCTTTGACCTGACAATGTCAAATTTCTTACTCTCGAAGAAATGAGTTGTCCATGGAGCAGCGTTGACCTGAGCTATTCCGCTCAAACGTTTCATTCCTGGATCACCCTGGGTTCACAAGGGGCTGGACTCTTCAAGCCTTTTTCAAGATGATGTGACTGGTCCACTTGGGGTTCAAGTGCTATTCAGAAAGAATAGTGGCACCAGAATTTGTTCATGTCGTTGAGAAATAAGAAGTATATTGTGCGTAATGATGTCTGCTAAACTTTTCATAGCCCTTGCTTGCCTGCTGTCTCCTACCAGCTACACACTCACACATGCAATGCACACGGTTACTTTGTCAGAATACAAACCATCGCTATTTAAGTGTAAAATGACATTTTGGTGTGTAGATATATATTTAAGTTAAATATGTTTCCTATGAACGGTAAATGCCATAAGATGCTTGCTTTAAATGCATAGATTTTAGTCCTAGAAGGCTTCTTCAGCCATTGAAATGTGTGCTTGTACAGGAGAAATTGGAAAGAAAAAGTAAGTGTGGGAAGAGGAATGAATCTTTTAAAGTAAAGGCAGGGAGGAAAGTTAAGGAAATATTAAGGCAGTCCTTTATTCCGTTTTCAGGGGTTTGTGCACAGTAAAAAATGCTATTCCAGAGGAGTGTTGGTGGCCAAGCCTAGCTCTCCCCTCCAGTACTGCTCTGTAGCAGCATGACATGTGAAAGGAAGCTAACTGAAAAGCAAACGTCTCTCTCCAGTGGAGACCAGTTAAGTCTGGTTCAGTTAAGTCTGAAAATCTGGGTTTTTAATTCACTCTCTCTTCGGATTTTGACCATGTGGGAAATCTTTATTCCTACTTGCACAGAAATTTATGAAATAAACGGCAAATGTAGCTTCTTAATATTTAATTTTCTTGGTGATTAAAAGAAATTAGTTTCAACCATTGAGCAGTTTAACAGACCTCCGTTAATTTTTATAAGGAAATATTTGCCTGACTTCTTCCTGTGAATTTATAGGAAAAGAATTATTAAATCTTCTCCCATCTGTGTGTTTTTGATAAGGACATCTCTAATGTGAATAATCAGAAACTGAATCCTAACTGAATGCTAATGCGTTAAGTGTAACGCAGTCCATACTTCATAAATAACGTGTGGATTGTGGAGTTAAAATAGTGGAATGACAATGCCCAGAAGTATTTTGGATAGAAAATTTATTTTCCAATTTTTGAAGCAACCAGGCAGAATCAGGAGCTTAATTCAGAATTTACTTAAGCATTTAGGTGTTTAAGCCATGTCAATTTACAATGCCTTTGGAAGTCTGTGCCTTCCTTTTTTTCAACCATTACTGAAGAATAGAACTTGTTGCATTCTTTCGGTTTTGAGACACTGCTGAGATAATTTACAGTGATAACAGTGTCACTGCAGAGCTAAAATGGAAAGACCTTTCTTTTGGTATGTATGTAATGAAAAGTGTGATGATTGCAAATACTGAATGACCAGTGAATCAATATTTCCCCAATGTTTTTCAGACACAGTATGATAAAGTAGTCTTTCAGATTACTGATTTCAGGGTTGTATTAATCTTTTCCATCGCACCTTTATAAGTAAGGCTTTTGTTATTGCTTTTTTTTAGTACACTGAACTGGTAATCTGATCTCACTTTTTGAGAGTTAAGCATCATTCTATAAATACAGCTTTGGGCTAAAAATTATTTCAAATTTTGACAGTTTCCATATGATTTTCATTGTTTGTGCCCACCACTAAATTATCTCAAAACATTGTACCATGGCCAACGGCTAAATTGGGTCTCTCAGAGAAATGTTTAATTCTTAGGCAACATTTATTCCTATATGATTTAATAAGACAGCGCAAGAATTAGATGAATGCAATGTGAAAAATGGAAGCGGAAAGAATAAATTATTTGCTTTCTAGCCAGAAGTGAAGGGAGCATTTTTTTGACTGCCACCTTCTTTGCCTTGCCTGTGGCTCTTGCGATACTCCAGTGGAGAAGACATAGTGGTGGTGATTCAGCTGTGGACAGTGTTCAAAACAACAGCCACCAGATGAGCATTGTATGAACCGATTGCTCATGAGTGCTATTTATTGCTCGTCATCCGTAGGGCCGTACCGGAAGGAGATTGCAGTTGAAATCAGGGCTTTCTGTGGTGCCACCTGCGCAGACCCACACAAAGAGCTAATGGCTGCCCCACGTGCTAACAGGTGAAATGATATAGTAGCTGATAGGTGGCCAGACCTTTGTACCAGATGGGGGAATCCAGAAAACCCTTAAAAGAGTCAGAAATAGGGAATTACAATTTGCAAGCTGTTGCTGCAAGACTAACTTTTCCTGCTAATAAATCAATGAACTAAGAAGGAGGTAAGTTTTATCTGAATTTCAATGGCTAAACAGGGTATGTAAAGACTGTGTAAAAGACAAGGAGTATGCAACACTACCACACTGACAGGTTCTCCAGAACTGAGCCAGGGGATCCAGCTTCTGCCTGTGCTGGAGCTAGGGCAGCACAGGTCTCCGTGTGGGCTGCAAAATCTCTGAGGTGCTGGGTAAGGGCTGTGCTAACTGCCCCGCTCCTACAGTGTAGTACTTCTTGCAGGTGAGACCTAGTTAATGGAAAGAAACCTGGGAAAGCCATAAAGAAACTGCTCACAATGTGCAATGGACCTTGCCTGCAGCATAGGGCAGGTTTGTGGTGCGCTGGGTTTGCACTGCGCAGGTATTCCTTGTGGTGCATGACTGTCTCTCTGCCAATATTATTATTGATGCTTCATATTAGATCACATATCCTAATTGTTTTTTGATTCCCCTGTTGAGAAAGGCTTTTAATCTTCCTTCACATGTCTTGGTTTAATACTGTAGTTGCACCTACGCTTCTGCCCCCGTAATGGTGCCTGCCTGGGAGGTTGGGGCACATCCGCTGTTTCCCTTCCAGAAGAACCTACGTGTCTGTGTGCATATCTCTGTATAGGGATAGCACGAGGAGACAAACCCATAAAGAATTTAATTAGGTTAAGGATAAGTTTCAAAGAGTATATAAGGCTCTAAAATGTAGACATAAACAGAGCTTGCCATGGGGCATGTGTGTCCTTATGCTGCTGCTGAGGACACTGCAGAGGCAGCCACTGGCTTCTGTCTTAAAGACCAAGCTGTGGGACAGTGATCATAGCTTGTGACAAGCTCTAAACTCTGCTCCGCTCATTCAGGCTCTGTATTTTTTTTTTTTTTTTTGCTCCCATGAAACAATAAGGTTTCACTTTTACTTTGGACTTCATCTCAAATTTACGCTGACCATTAGTCATCCCCTTTAAATGAATCTATAAATAAAAATCAGACTGAAACTGTGCCCCCTCCCGCCTGCCAGTATACTACACGCTTCAATAAAATGCTTCTCCAGCAAACTCTTGCTTCTTGCTAAATAGTCTGACTCATGTTTTCTGGTTAGGGAAAAGGGAGTGGCATCCTGCAAGGACTGCAAACCCCAGTGCAGCTCCATGTGATACAGTGAGTGTGCAGTATGGAAAGGAAAATACAGCCTTTGTTTGCTTAGCTTTACAGTTGAAGTGTAATTAATGGCAAATGGGTCAAAAGTATGGATTATAAAATCATGGTATAAGTGAAATTCATGTTTTAATAAAGAAGTCCTAAATTGTCTTTTTTTTCTTAAATCAATGTAGGGCTATTAAAAAAAACCAAACCTCTAGTCTGATGACTGAAAAAGTGCAGATACATGGAAAGATTCTTATAGTTTCCAGATTATTTTCATTCCAAGGTGTTTAGAATAGCTCAATTTTTATTTTAAATTTTTGTTTTGGGAGTTATTCCTGGTTTGTAATAATTTCCAAGTTTTCTCATAACCATGATCAAAATGTTAAGATACTTAAATTCAATTAAATATTTAAGTAACCATCTCAGCAAAAAAAAAAAAAAGTGTAAATTCTATCAATACATTTTAAAAGTAACAATGGAACATTTGTGAAAATCCTCCCCCAAAATTACAGTAATGACAACTATTTTTTTCTTTTTAGATGTTGTTTTCTTTCTTTGTTAGATTTTTGATTAAGTCTCTTGCTACAAGAAAAAGATCCCAGAAATACACAGGTCTTACTTTGTGTATTAATATATAAACCAGCTGTAATTTAAAATAAGTGGAACCAACCTCTTGCGCTCAGGTTGCCTAATAATATCCAATATAAAAAGTCTGAACATTTCTCTGAGAAGCATTATCATCCCCAAGGCTTACAGCAATCTTTATATACTTAGCAAGGAAAAACAACCGAAGAACAAAACAAAAAACCAAGCCTCCAAGGTTACAAACTGGCCTTTACCGGTCCAGTGCCATTCCTTGCAGATTTAACCAAGCTGTGAGATGTTAAAAAATCACCATTTCCCTTCTCTCGCAGGAGATCCTCAGGGAAATCCAGTCAGTCTGCTAAAATCACTGAACTCAGCGGAGCCCAACACGTGCTGCCAGCAGCGCAGGAGCAGGCACGCAGCAGTGTCCTGAGGATGCCTGGGAGGTCTGGGGAGAGCAAGGTGGCACCATCCTCCCCATCTGCCATCCCACCTTCATCTTACTCAGGGTCTGGTCTTGTTGTTTTGCAACCCCACTTTTGGAGCGCTGTGTGAACCCAGCACATGGTGCTAAAAATGCAGCACAATCTTTTGAAGATAATAGCCTTCTCCTGTTGTGAGCAGATAGATATTTTGCCCTGTTCCCCAGTGATGGGAACCTGTTTTAAGTTGCCAGGAATCAATCCTCCTCCTGGTATTTGTTCACGACAGAGAGCGCATGTTGAAGTTGTATGCGCCACAAATGTTTTCTTTAATCGGAGTGTTTATGAATTCAGTCTAGGAATTAATATATGGGAGATGGTAAAAATCCACACAGAAGTTAGAGGAATTTCAGAATGATGGTGATTATGGAAGCTCTATTCATTTCCATGCATGTAGGTATTGTGATCTTGGACTACATGGTCACATTTTGTCTCTGACAGCCTGCCTGCCACAATGGCAGGCTGAATGCACAAGGGAGACAAATTAAGATTGCATGTGCAGCTGTAAATGTGACATTTGGAAAGTCTGAAATAGAACAGAAATAGCATTATTTTAATGTAGCTTTCTGTGTGCATACAAATAAGCTCGTGGCTTATGTTCACCTCTCAGGTGCTGAGGCTTTGATATTTGTTGTATTTAGTGGCTCTGTACTTGTCACTTGTACTTGTCACTTGTAGAAATGGGTGTTAAGCACAGTGGTGGAACGAAGATTCAGTTCCTCCGGTTCTTGCACCTAGATAAGTTGTGTTTCATTGCACCTTGAATGGAATTAGTGTTAACGTTAAAGATATAGTAATCATTACAGGTCTGGAAAGACATGTGCTATTGATTGTGTTCTGCCCTAGTAAGCATTTTTCCCAGTTTTCTCTTCCCTGTCCTCATCTGTAATGGGCTGTCTGCTGAATATCACTTTTAGGCAGCATTGCTGTAGGTCCAACTGTTTGTAAAATTTGATAACTTGTTCAATGAATACCAGATTTTCTTCTTATAGAAAAAGAAATATTTTTATAAGCCTTTACTAGTCAAATGACAAAAATGAAGTCTGTAAACCTCATACTGTGTGAGCTTACATTGTACGAACATCTTGAAAGATGACCGGCATGACTTAGACATAGTGGCATCCAGCTACTCTATTTGTCTGTGCATGTCTGAGTTACTGAGTATCCCAAACTTGTCTGCACAAACCATGCTTGCACTGAGGGGGTACATTTGAAATCTGGGCTTTGAATGATAAAATAATAAACAAATATTAGCCTGTTTCTTGATAATAGAATGCAGTAGACCATAATGTCTCTTTGAAAGAACACATTTGTTAATTATTTCTTAGGAAGTTTTTAAAAAAAGATGTTGTAGAAAGTCAAGTCAAAACCTTACCTTGCATAGAATCTGCTTAGGTATCTTTAAGTATATGAAAGTCAGGGTGGTGGGGTAGTCGCACAAAGAGGTAGGCTTCTGGGAGTGGCAAATGTCATTTGTTGGCTCTGCTACGTATGCTTAAATGAATGCCGCTGACTTAATGGGAAGAGAAGGTGATAAGGAATGTAGTGGCTGCTGGGAAACATGAGCTACCATCTGCTTTACTCCTAGGCACTAGCCCTCAGGGTGGATTTGCAAGGTCCTAGATGAGCTTGCAAGACATCGGCCTGTCTTGGCACAGTGAAAGGAGAGATGGAGGAGATGCGGGAATGGCGTGTTTTACAGTGTTGCTGGACCAGCCGTAGCCATACCTCACAGGTCTTCTTGCTTATTTTCACCTGCACTGCTAACAAAGTTTTTGCATGCTCTAGAGCAGCCATAAATCTGTGTGCAGTCTGTTACTGCTTTCTTCAAAACCTAATACTTCCCCTTTCATGTCACTTAATACAAGTTCAATCAATACAACACCTTACTCTACGAAATGCGTTACAAAGCTGTGTGTTGAGGCAATTGTTTTATTGTTTCGATTGCATTAAAAAGCTGCACCTGGAATATCCAAAAAGATACCTCAAGTATTTTGCATCCTCTGTTATCATGACCGATGCTTAATTCCTTAACGAAGATGCAAATGGTTCATTCCACCCTGGAAAGGGAAAAGAACATTGTCTGACCATATGGTGTCATTTCCATACAGGAAATTTAACATAGAGTGAAACTGTTTCTCACAGATACAACAAAAAGCCAAAGCGTTTTACCACAAAGTGATGACTTTTTTTTGAAGAAGGTGCTCTTTATCCCAGAAACAACATAAGCATGACATGATGTGGCAGTTACCATGGCAACTAATTATTTTTTATTGAACAACAGGAATAAGCACAATAGCTTCACAAAACCCAGCATATCTTGGCAAGCAAGTTAAAATATCCTGGGGCATCATCAACATGTGCAGTTATCATTTTTAGTTCCCTTTTTCTTTCTTTCAGAGGTTTTTTTACTTTCTGAATATGAACAAATACATTTGATTATGGGTCAGAAAAGGTATGTTACTTTCTCATCTGACTTCTTCCTATATCGAAATCTCCTCTCGACGTTGTTGCACTACTGATGCGTCGTGGTCATTTAAGTTACAATAGGAGAAGTCTGCCTTGGTTATGCACTTGAATTGATGAGCCCACATTTCAGAAGTAAGGAGTGAAAGGTTGACAATTTAGCTGACAAGAGAACATGACAAGGAAAACGGAACAGATGGGGGCCTTGAAAATACCATTCTCTAGAAGTATGTGGAATCAATTTAATCCACAATAATAGTACAATGAAGAATCTTATTCTGTAATTACGAGGCTGAAAGAGAGATGGTTTTGATCCAGATATTATTGATTTAGTAGGCTGTGGTTAATAAAGTAATTCAGAAATTGTAGTGTCTGATTCAGGCCTGGCTGAAGTCAACTGCACATTCTTTTATTTAGAGACCCTTTTAATAAATTGGAATGAACTTTAATGAACATCACACTGAATACATGAGTCAAGGGTGATGTATCGATGTTACCAAAGTTGATGGAATTTTTGCTGTGTTTGCACAGTGTTGTCCAGATAGAGAGGCAAAGAGAAAGACCATGCCACGCTTCTTCCTTTAACAATCAGAAGTATGTGGGTTTGGATAGATTACTTCAGAAATACTGATGTTTGCAATAGCAGATATCACAGTGAGTGAAGATTCTCATCCTATGATAGTTTGCGTGCATATAGTTCAGTTTGTATAATTCACCATGGTAAACTCATACTCTCACTCCTGTTATTGCAGACCATCTTGAAGGCAAGTATAACATTAGCCTCAATAGCAGTATTGCTGCTATAGTTTCAATTATGCATGCAGGCTCATCTGAGGGCAAATTAGATATACTGCCAAAGCCAAAACATTTCAGGAATTTTTCCATCTCCTTTTGATATATCAGAATGAAAGAAGAAAATCTCCCATCTCGGTTCTACCATTTAGGATGACCTTATAACTGAATATCGCTGGTTTAATTCTAGCCTCAATTAGGGAAAAAAATGATCCCTCAACCACATATTCAACCTCAAATTCAATATTTTGGTTTGGTTCAGAGCCGGTTGTGTTAAACCAGTTAGGGTCAGATTTAGTCTGGAGAGGCTGCAAAATTACAGGATCAAATGGCACATGATGTACTGTGAAACTGAATTGCATTAGAGGTTGCATAAACAGAATTAATATTGCTTAACATTGCTCCAACATCTGAAGCAGTAAGAAATCAGAGTGAACGTGATTGAGAATCTCCATCTGTAGTAAAAGTACAGTTGTGTGATGGAGAATTGAACGAGACGTACCAGGAAAGCTCACGTCTCACAGGAGGTGGTGCTCATGTTCTGGAGGGTCTTTTTCTTTGAGTTATGGCTGAATCAAGAGGCCAGCCTGCGGATTAGGGGAAATGGCTGTGGAAAGGAACAGGACAAAATATCCATTGTCGTGCTGTCACTGTTGGCTGTCTTTTCACTGAAACACAAAAGAGATACTTGCTTGTTCACTGCTGTTGAAGATTTAGTGGTTCTGTTTGTAGAGTTGGGAGTGTTGATTGAAGTGTCCCACACCAATTCTGATTGAAATGAATTAATTCTGCTGACCTAAAAATGCTCCTGAGAAGCTCCGTCCAACTGTGCTAGTAAGAGTGACTAAAATGTAACTTATCTACCGTTGACTTTGGTTAAGATCAGTGTAGAAAGTTACTAATTTTGGTAGTTAGTCCCTAGAAAGTTCCTATTTGCTTCTGCCGACATGGATGCCGAGGCAGTAACCTCTGGGGAAGGGGAGAGGTATGGTAGTTTGTGGGGTGTTGTAAATTCTTATATGCCTTTAGGATGAGTCACTGGAGCTTCCTGCTAGTTTTTTTCAGGCACCTGACTCTTCAGTTGTTAGCGAGTATACGGCAGTAGCACTCGAGTTTTCGCTGCTGCTGATGAAGAAACTCCTCACATCATCGCTGTGTATGAGAAGACGTGGCTTTGTGATCATCAGGGGAGAAAGCAAGACTGGAAAATAGCGCTAGCTGGAAAACTGAAATGTTGTCACCCTTCAGCCCCTGAAAGTAATTTTTAAAATTTATGTAAATAGTTGAATATACTTGTGTTTATGTATCGTGTCTTGATGAAATGCTGAATGTTAAAAGGCAAAAGTACTTGGTCCTGTTGATCTGATTTCCTGTAGAAAAGCCTGGAGTGTTAAACATTGTTTTCAGAAAGATGCGTAGTCCCTTCTAAAAACCATAAATGGGGTGGTGGCCTGTACAGAAGTACTGGTTTCATTCATGAAATGTAGAGCATTTCGCAAACTGACACAGAAGCCAGATGTATAGTTTTGTGATGAAAAACTATAAAGATAAACAAGCCTTTGTGGAATTCGCAGTGAAAAGGAATCATTTATTAGAAAGATGCATGCTTTCTCAAGCTTTTTCATTTTCTTTCTGGACAACGTACTCCAGACACCACTAATAGAGCAATGCCTGGAGGAGTCTCCGAGAAATTGAGGCTCAAAGGGCGGGAGACTGGGCTGAGAGGATGCATGTAACTACACGGATACGTGGTCATAGCTCAAAAATAAATTTATTTTTAGCATTGAACTAAACCCATGCAGGCAGTAGATGTTGATTTCACATTCCTCAGCCACCACTCATGAGGGTGATCCCTATCATACGTGTAGGCAACGGAAGTCAACTCTTGAGCGAGTACAGGTTGCGGGTCAGACTGTCACTGACTTCTTCACTTGCCTAACATGATTATATTGTATCTAGGAGTGGGATGCTGACAGCGTTTTTTCATTGTTGCTGTTGGAGGACAAGGACAATAGGCTGCAAATTAGAAGTTCAGGGCAAATCAGTTATGTTATGTTTAAACATTATTTTGAAATGGAATATAACATGACATAATGTTATAAGGAAACAGATTGGCTGCCCACCCACCTTTATACCATGCTGGCAAGGATGGGGCCTTGGAGGAATAGCATATTCCATTATGTTTATGCCCAAATCAATATTCTTTTACAGTATCGTAACTTTAAAGGTGCTTTTGTTGTAAATGAGAATCGGGAGCTGAGAATATTTTACTGATGATTTTCTTCAGGATTTTCTCCTGTATCGAAGTGCTAAGAATGCAATATCCAGGCTGTATTATCATACAGCTGGCTTTCTCACAGGTTGGTACCTGGCTTCGTGTTTACCAGAAGAAATACTTTGCTTTATCACACAGGCTTTTGCTGAGAGATTGAGTCCTGTAGCTAAGTGACATGATCTTTGTATCACTTATAATTAGTGTAAGAAAACATTAAGGGGAAAATATTGTCTGCCATTGCTACAGGACCGACAATTCTTTTGGTAGAGGTCTGTGATATAGTTGGATTTTTCTGATTATAAATATCAAGTCATATAGAAAGACTTATGAAGATCTGTTCCTAAATGGTGTGCAGGGAATTACAGCACTCCTGCTGTAAGGCAAAAAATGTCCTGACTTCAGAGTAGAAGTCAAGTTTCTTTTAACCAGAAATGCATCTGAGTATGTTGCAACACAGAAGGAGGAAGCTAGGCCAGAATCATATAAGTTGTAAGATAATAATACAGTATTTCTCAGTGATACATATTCCCTTCCCTTCCCAACCTGGGAATCTTCATTCACCACAAATTTCTATCCCTTCCAAATGATTTTAAATAAGAAGTAGCAATAAGGGATGTAGCTGATGTGTGGCAAAAGACACAAGTGTCAACTTTGGTGAATAAAGGTTTACATCTACTTGAAAATTCTGCTGAGTATTATAACTTAGACCTGCTCTGTTTAAATCACATTGTGGATATATCTATACTGCAGTGTAGGGGAAAATAACCCAAACTAATGTTAAGCTAGTTGCTTATATACCAATAGCAGTCTAGCTTTGGAGACACTTAGCACCAAGTACCTAATTAGCTGACACTGAGCGCTGTGCTGCTTCAGGCAGAACACCGTGTATGCACTGTGGATGTGGATTACCTACATCATTTAATGTTAATTCAGCAAAACGCATCATTGCAGGAGTAATGGCAGTTGTAGGCTGTATCTTTTGACAGCCATGTACTTTCTGAAGCAAAGCCCTCTCCTGAATAGGAGCAGAGGAAACTGTTGATTATCTGTAGAAGAGGCATTTGCTGGCAGGGAAGGAGCTCTTCATGCTCTCAGACTTAAAAGTATCTCCACCAAAGCCTTCAGTTTTCTTTAGAGATCTATAAAGTAGCCCTTCTGGGCCCGTATGTGATCTGAAACCGTACTTCCAGTTGTTTCTGAGTGCCCTGCAGCAAAAGTTTGAACTGGCGGACAAGTCTCATGTTGTTAGCAGTTGCTTTACTTTTCAAGAACAGTAATTAGGCACTCAGATACTGGGGTGATGACTATTCCAATCTGAACAAAGCAGCACAATGAATTCCCTCAGCAGCATGTTTTGGAGAAGTAGTTTTTCCTCCTACCCTTTGCCTCCCACTCTGAAGTTTGTAGGCGATCCTGTGTATATTACAGCAAAAGTATGGCATGCACTGATTGTGCTGAGGGAATTTTCTCACAGGCAGGCACCAAGTACGCTTCCGCAGCAACACATGAGGACTGTAGTGAAAGAAAAAAAATTCTCTTTTATCTGAACTTCAGCTGGAGTCAAAGCAATGAAAGATGCTGAGCGGTCTTTTAGCCTTGTAGAGCACTTAACCAATGTGCTTAGGAGGCAAGTTTGTGTACAGTCCCATTGACATCAATGGCACTTTGCAGCGTCTAGGCCAGTGCATTTCCACCTCACTGGATCAGGCCTTTGACATACAACTGCTTTCTCTACTACATAAATAGGGGTTAGGAAAACCCACCACAGCTGGTTCATTTGTCACTTGAAGAGCCAGCTGACGTAGGCAGAAATGAGCTTTTGTCTGCAACGAGGACCTGTAATACTGAACAGTGTGAATGGTGGCACGAGCTGAAGTCCTCCTCAGAGGTGATGTGACTAGTGCAACTCACTGAGCCACTGTCACACCTTTAGGTCTTGTCCTGCAGGAGCTTCCTGTGCTGGGCGTTATATGTAGTTATATTCACATGGGAAGACATTTCCATACGGCTCCTTAAGAACTAGCCCTAGCAGGCTACACCTGATTAATTTAAAAGGTGATTATCATAATCTGTAACACTGTTCTTGGACTGCAGGCATTGCAAGGACAAATGAGAGCAGAATTTGACCTGGGAACTGTAGTTTACAGATAATACAGTGTTAAATTGAAATGTCATTTATCAGAGAAGACCTCAGAAACAGCTTCTGAAATCACAATATTTGGAAGAATAGCAGCCAGTCGAGAATAGGTACGTGCTCCATACTGTGTATGGAGGCACAAAGCTGACATGCCAGTCACCCTTCTCATCTGCACGCTCCATACTGAGTAGAGACCCAGTGCAATAACTGCATTTAAGCATGGCATGCACAGCTCTAGCCTTGTCCTCATACGGCAGTGGCAGTAAGACGTTGCCTCTCCTGCCCTGGGCGCTGTGCTTGGGACTAACTAATCTGACAGGTTAAGGGGCACTTTCTCCCTTACAGGCATTCTCTGGAACTGCCCCGTTCTCTGCAAAACATGGCAAGCAGCAGTGGATCCATACAGGATATTTGAGTCCTTAGCATTGCCTCAGTCTCCTACGAACTGGGTGAGAATGCAGTGAGAATGTATGGACTTGGCTGTGCACAGCACAGGGCCAAACGCAGAGGAGTTGTTGATTTAGTATTAAACCTGTAACTAAGAGTTACAAATTAAAGAATACCCCACAGTTGTTGGACATTTTTCAAAGTAAGGTGTATTTACAAATGCACACATACACATATAAAAACACATTCTTTATTTCATTAAGGACACTCATTGTCATCTTGAACTATTGAATGTTTGATGCAAAACACTAAAGGAGGTTATGAAAAGGAATGTTTAATCCTAGTGTTGTTGAAGCATTTCTTAGCATCTGCTATTTTAAGCATTACAAAGGGTCAAGAGAAGAACTCAGGATCAGCTGTATGCTTAGAATTTTTTTGGCAGGATGGAGCTGATTGAACACTTTAGCTAAGCAAGGCAAATAGAGGGGTCAACATGAAAAATTGGAAATGACATATCTGGGCAGCCTTAATGAGACACGTGCAGGCATGGGTCAATTCTCTTGATGACATATCAAGCTCAGAATCACATGGATCCAAACCCCAGTGTATATTGGTTGTGAGCGTGGAGCTTTAGATCAAGTTTAATTGCAGTTTAGCAACTTTTGGAACATTAAAGAATAAGGCAGCTATCCATGTCATTCTGTAAGCCTGGAATGGATGAAGGAAATGAGTAAGTACATCATATTAGTGTTTTCATTTATATACAATATGAATGTGTTTGTGAATGTGTGTTTATGTGTACATGCACACATACCCAAGATTACGTAGTCATCTCTCTAGAATATCTGCAAGAGTTATTCAATAACATAATTTTAGTAGATCAGTTATTCCCTTTCTTTAACTTATTTTTCTGTTGGACATGGTACAACAATAACATGTAAAAAAATCTGAGAGCATAAAAAATGCAGAGATCTGTATAAATTAACAGAAGAAGACATAATGCTTTGGTCAGTTTGCTCACACCTCTTTTCACACTTTGAAGAAAATACGCAAAGGATAGTGAGAACAGAAATGTAAACTCTTGGAGGCTGCAATTGTAGCTAATACCCACAAAATCCTCACTTTTCAGTGCCTAGTAAAACACCATAGGCTACTACGTTTTTTGTCATCAGTGGATTTTACAGACCATTTTAATGATGTGCAAACCTTTTACAATTAATAAGCAATTAGCGGCCTGTTAAGAAGTTACACAACACTGAGGACTTTGTCTGATAGTTTACTCATTTTGTAGAAAAATATGTTGTCAGCCATTAGAGAGATTAGTTTTAGAGAGATTCCTTTGGAGATGTCTACAAATCAGGACTCAGAACAGTGACATTCATCCCATTATTGACTGGGATTAAAACCCAAACTCTATCAGTGATTGAAAGGTGCATCTGCTATTTGAAAGGCATAGCTTAGTGCTCCATAAATTCAAATGGCATCACTCTTTGGAATCAATATTTGAATAAGCAATTGTCACATCTGCCACTGCTGCACTGAGTAATTGAAAGTCATTGCTTTTAAGGGGTTCCACTGGCAACATAGAGTCAATGTGCATTGATATGTTTTCTGTAATCAATAGTGTGGGCAATAGTCAATCTTCTTGGCTGATAAGCACATCTGCAAGTTAAAATCAGATTATTTGCTATTAGGTTTAGTGTATGTGATATCACCTTTTATGGGAAGTAGGTCCATATTCAAAGAAGGATAATGATAAAAGCATTAGAAAGAGGGACAGGCTCAGTTGACATATTTGTTATATATTTTGCTAAGGATAAACTTTGCAGGGCACTAGGAGATCTTCCCTGACAGACTATAAGCAATAAAACAATTACTAGAAAGAGTGGCTCTTGTGTAATTCAGAAAGAAAATAACAGCAGTTAAAAAAAGCAGCAGGAAACCCCACATGGGGAAAAATGCCTTGTGTTGTTGATACGCTGAAGTGTTTCCTTCATGCTCTTGCAGAGATATGTTTAATTTGGGAACGGTGTTCCCAAGAATGGCTAAAACCCCTTTGCAGTCTATCTGTGTGCAATCCCGGAGCAGCTCTGCCCAGTGGCAGGACAGCCAGGCTCTGCCGTGGGCTTCAGCCAGGGTTTCTGGGGTGCAGAGCCCAGTGAGCCTTCCTAGCTGCGCAGCGGCTTGTGGGGCTCTTGGTGGTTTGCCCTACCCAGCAGTCAGATGTGGAAATACCTCCAGTTGTTCTTGGCAGTTTGATGTGTCCCTTGGCTGAAGCTGTAAGTCTCTGTTTTGCTTCTGATTGCTCCTCCAGCTAGCCTGCTCAGGCTTCACTGGCTGTCTTTGATCCCTTTTGCAAATCCTGCTTGTCGTACATGCGCCCTGGCTTCCTGACCCTTTGCTTGGCTTCTCATCATGCCTTCTACTTACACTTCAGCTCAGTAGTTTTGGGTTTCTTGGCCCAAAGTGTGAGCATGCCTTCCTGTTTAAACCTTTGACTGAGCCAAACTCTTTTTTTGTCTTCTCTGGTTTTGGGCAGAGATATGTCTCCCTGTGTATCTGCGCCTGCTTCCAAACCGAGCTCTAGCCTGGCTCTGACCCACAGGGTCTGACCGCCCGTGTCCTGCCTGCTGGTCTTCAATATTCAGTAAGATCAGTGGTTTTATGTGTGGAGACATAAAAAAAAAGATGTCTCCCTCTGAAGATCATTTTGAGTTTGTTGTGAAAGTTGGGCATGGTACATCTGCACAGATGTGGTTATGTTTATGCTGTTGGCTTCAGTAGTTCTCATATATAAAACGTGGCTTATGCGTTCCTAATATTCCTACTACTGCTGCAGTCACTGGTTACAAATGCACATATCTCTTGTTAATAAGGGTCAGGTGAGTTTAAAGTCAGTCAGTAGCACTTTACGGAAAATATTTCCATGTATCTTTTTCATTGAGAAACTATTTTTCATGTTGCTTCATATTCTAAGACTTAATATAATATCCTATAACAATATAATATCCTATAATTCCTCCACTGTTGCACGCAATTGTCCACATTTTTGGAGATCATATGCTACCATGGGCAAGAAAAGCAGCTGAAAAAGCAGGGAATCAGTTGGTCTCACACAGCATCACCCTCACATCCTGCAGTGAGCTTCTGAGCAGAGGATTTATCACCCAGCAGAGTGAATGTCTCCTACCGTAATCATAGAACTTCATCATTATTTAAGTGAGATACAAGCGATGCGTGGGAGTTGTGCTGGTGCTGTCCACAGATGGCTGTTTGTATCTGTCTCGCTGAGCATGACTGGAAGTGGAGAATGAGTTGGCTCTTGGGAAGGCCCTTCCTGTATGGTGGCCATGCAGGTTATCCTCAGCTGCCACCAGATGACAAAGACCTCTCAGGGGGGTGCGTTGGCCTCCACACACACTCAGGACAGCGGGGGTTTTCTTAAAGTGAAGCCTGCTTGGTTGTGTCTCTTGTACTAGCAAACTCTGCCATTGGTTTTGATGCTCTGAGGAGCTGGGTTTCTTACAGATCTTAAGATGGTGTCTATGGAAATGTGTGTTCTTGGCGTTGAAGGCCTCAGTCGTGATCCTTATGGGCCCCTTCCAACTTGAGATGTTCTAGGATTCTAACATCTCTGGCATTGGCCAAGATGGCAACTGTCACAGGGGACTGCAAAGAGGGCTGTGTTCAATGCATCAGGGAGCAGGAGGGCAGCACCGATCAGAAGTGGTGACCTGTCATGTGTAATGGCACATACATGAAAATAACCAATGACTCTGTCTGAAATGAATCATCTGTAAGCTGAAGGTTTGATGTGCCATATTTTAACAGTGTAAGCTACAGGAAAAACATGTTCCCTATAGACACAAATTAAGCTATTTTACTTTGGCTCTGTGTCATTGTTGTTTTTGTTTTTTACTTGAGCAAGAGACTGTTCTGACTCAGACTTTAATTTGCGAATGTGTTTCCAATATTCCCCTGGTGAACATAGCATAGTGCGTATAAATAGATAGTTACTACAAAGCAGAGTGCCAACATGTAACCCAAATCCTTGCGTTTAGGCTTTACATCTCATTTTCAGATGTTCACTTTCCCAAGATGGATTTTTTTAAAATGGAATAACTTCATAGTCCAGCCCAGTAATTCTGGCATTAAATATATCTAAAGAACATGTGTTTGCTGAGTACGGTGGTTCTGGGGAATGGCATTTGGATTGGGTTGAAGTTTAGTAATACGAAACGATAACTTAGAGCTAAAAAATCCTGGAAGTAAAGAAAAATGTAGTATTTTGAAATTTAATTATATTACATAAAAATAAAATGCCAGTGCTAAGTTACATTCATGAATTGCGTTTACTGAATTTACCAGTATGAACTAGAATCGCACGGCCAGCTTCAGAGGTGGGTAAAGATGCAATTTACGGTTCTGATGGATTCACTGCAGTGGTTTAAAGAACTGTCACTCCAGTTGTCCCACCCATCCCTCTTCGGGTATCTATGTATCATCAACCGTGGTTTAAAGTAACACCCTGGGCAATAAACTGTGGCATTTCAACCATAACTACATCCCATTTGGCTGACATTAACCTCTGGCAGAAGGATGAGGTAGAGACCTAGAAACACTAATGTTTTAAACTGCCACTCCTAAATCTACTAGAGCTTGACTCGCAAAGCTCTTTCATCTTCTTCTGACCTTAGGAATGCATCTAGGCTCACGCAGGGTGAGGACTTGAGCATATAGATGCTTAGGCCTTTGCAGATCAGACTCAGAATGGATAGATATGATAGATATGTCAAGAGACAAGAATTTTGCAGATGAAATGTGCAGCAGACTTCAGAAGCCAATGATATCGGTGGACTGTTTCAACTGACTGCAGTTGTTTTGAAATCTAATATTGTGAATATGTATTTTTATTCACTATAAAGTGCTTCAGAAAGAAAGCAGAGAGTTTTGTGCAAAGCCAGCTGTACATAATTGAAAGTGAGGTCATAATTACCCATACTTATTCATACTGTAAAAAGTAGTTAGTGCTTTATCAAGGCAAATATTTGAGCTTATCAGTCTATGAAAATACTTCTTTTATCCGCATAAACTGGGTGGAAAAATATCTTACTAAGAAAAAAGAAAAAATATTTCCAGGGATTGGTGATATTATGAATTGTCTTGCTCAGGGTAGCACTTCTGTGAACTAGCAGATAAGCAACCTTGGAAAACTAAAAGTTAAGAATAAATAAAAAAATCAATGGTTTAATGTGAAAACCATTTTTGGGTGTTGTTAGAATTAGGCCAGTTCTATCTTTGGCTTTGCAGTATTACCAGCTTTCACACTTTTATCATGAATGATGAAATACCAATGTTTGTAGAAGCTCATCCTTTAAAGAAAAATCTTAGCTTTTACTTCAGAAAACAGATTTATGGCTGGATAAAAAAGCTTTAAATATGACCAGTGTTTATACAAAAATAATCTAGAGCCACACAGCAAAACTAGACCAGTCATATATCTTTTTGGTAATTCAGTAATTCATATCAGAATCTTATTAGGTGAACAAGACCAAGATACGATCAGTCATTCCCAATGGTTATGTCCAGGTGCTGTGATCAAACCATATTTAATAGCTGGAGAATCTGAGCGTGGTAGTGAGTTGGGAATCTAAATGTAGGCTGTGATTCATAGTCAAGGTGAAGGAGAGGAAAGCGGAGATGCTAACGTACACAGCAACCAAACCAGGTGAGCACGAGATCAAAGTCCACCTGAAGACAAGGAGATGGAGATGCCTGTGAAATGCCCAACAAATGTGAGTGGCAAGAGCAGAATGAGGGGCGAGGCCAGAGAGACACCCCCAAAATTTCTAAGTTTGTCTCATGATTTTGAGGGGCTTGGTTTGGGATTCTTATCATACCTGGCAATGCTGGACTTAACGTGACTAGTTACATTGTCCTCCAAGTAAATTCTCTTAGGGGACGACATTAAGCATTGCACAATACATTATTTCTATAATAGCTAGAATAGCTACCCGTACAGGAACTATTCTCAGAATAATGTCCCTTTTCTGTATTTGCCTTAGACTGCTTTTGAAACAGCCAGACATTTCTTGTGCCTAAACATTTTTGTCACTGCTTGTTTTCTGTATGGCATAACATGTCTGGAAGATTGATGTTTATCTTCTGATTGTCCATTATCAATTTTAAATCTGAATGGCACGTGCACAGCAATTTGTCCCTGCTTATGGCAGCAGATTGTCAAGAAGGATTATAACGTATTGCACTGTCTTACATGGTAAAAGCTAGTCTACTGTTTAGGTGAAATTATTTGATTAGCTCAGGAAACTAATAGTTCATAAATAATTGAAGTCTAAACTCAACCCTTCAATTGGATAAGGTTCAACATCATGAGAGATTGTATATGCTTCAGTTTTGTTGCTGAGGGCTTGAAAATATACTGTGTAGATATCAAAGAGCTGTCAAGCAAGATTTCTAACAGGCTGAGTGCATTGAGAAAAGAGTTAGTTAAAGTCTAAGCATGAGTGATAGTGTTTGCATAGTAAAGCAGTGATTATAGCACTGCCGGACTGTAAGGATATGACTAATGTTATACTGAGCTAGTAATGCTTATGAAGCTTGAAAAAATGCACAACACAAATTATTTTTCTCTCCTGAAAATGACATTTGAAATCTACCCAGAGAAACTGAATTGGTTCCCACATGAAGCCCTGCAGGGAAAAAAAAAA
>VZTL01025387.1:0-19746 GCA_013400535.1 Scopus umbretta | reverse complement strand
AGGTGATGAGTGATTGCCTTTGCATCACTTGTTTTGTTTTGTTTTCTTTCTCTCTTCTTGCACTTCTCCTTCAGTTATTACACAATTTTTATCTCAACCCACAAATTTTCTTGCTTTTACTCTTCCTTTCCCCTTCCCTTGTCCTACTCTGGTAGGGGTGGAGGTGGAGAGACAAGCAGGCAGCTGTTGTGGTGCTTGGCTACCTACCACGTTAACCCACATCATGCAAAGTAATTTTTTGCCTTTTTCATCTTTATCATAATTATCTAACACATCTTAATTTCTGGCAGGAATTCTTTTGAATGCTGATGACTACTTCACTCTCAAAGTTTGTGTTTTGACAAAATGATTTCATTTTTTAGCTATTTAGAATGAAAGCTGTCATTCATATACGTATGTGTGCATACATATGTATAAGATACAATTATTAAAGGACTCAAACTTGTAATAGAATGCTAAATTATGTTCAGATTATATTTTATTTTACTGATCATTGGACAATTGGAATTTTTCATTTTCAATTCCTTAAAGCTAGGTGTATACCATGTTTCTTCCTAAGGATACATTGGAACATGTCATATCCTGAGGAATTTATTCAGTGTATTTGGATATGACTTCAATATATAACCAGTGTACTGATGCCCAGATCTAAATTTATTTACCTTATGATTCCTGCTAACTTCTGCATGATTCATATGACTTCAGAGAACTTTGTTTTTCTCTGATAGCTTGTGCAGTAAAAAGTTATCAAGAACAATGTATCTATTTCGGTTTAGTGCACTGCTAGCTATTTTTTAAGAGAATAGGTTAGGACAAAAAGAGGTGGTATGAATATATCCACACTGTCTCTAAAGGAATACCTGGGAACATTTTGTGAACTTAAATACATTAAATCAAATGAATTAAACAGGCATATGTGTGCTGAAAGTTCACCCATTTTGTTCTGTCCTGCTGTGGCATTGGCAACTTGTGCACACTAGTGCAGCACTATAGCTTCCCTCCAGGTTTGTGGTTCTGGACCAAAGCGAAGCTGATGCAGTAAAGAGCATCGGGAGATGCCAGTGTGTCTTTTCACAGCTGCAGTTTGGCACAGCATCCTCTTCTCTGAATCCAAGCCCATTGGGCTGGGGAAAAGGGAGCGCTGCTCCATGCAGCTGCACAGCTGTGCTATTCCTATTAAGTCTGTATCCATCCCTGCAGTGGAGATGCCATTGAAATTTTACAAAGGCCTACCTAAATCCCCATGTCTGCTATTGCAGATATCAGCTCTTATCCTTATTTTTGTTCATCCTCAACTTCTTTCCCCACCTTTGTTTATGTGCTATCTCATTGTATATATTTGTCTATTTAGGCCACAGCTCAAGGCCAGAATTGAATCTTATTTTTGCTTCTCTGCAATATGTCATACAAATATATGCTATATAGATTAATATATACACCAACTCAATTGTGTTTATAATTTCTCTTTTCCTAACCAGGATAACATTGTGATTCCCTTAGAATTTTTCTATTTTTGAGCTGAATGTATTAGGAAAGAATGACCAAATGCTCATGTCTATATCACACTAATTTCTGATTATTACCAGAGGCTTGAGAGCTAGAGAGATGTTTCCTGGTGAGCAGACATGAGAGTTGAGAAGAGTTTAATTAACCAGCATGGAGAAACTGCAGGAGGAGAAAATAGATCTTGTGGCAGATAGAAAGTGAGCAAGATCAATTTGTTTGTACTGGCAGTATCACCCACAGAGTATCACTGCTAACAGGGAAAACGGCCACACTCATACTGAGAAGATCCGTAAGTGGAGAGACCAAGAACATATGTATAGTACAGTAAAGAATGTTCACTTAAGACTGAGATGTTTCTGTGACCTTTAACAAAATCTCAAGGCCTTCTGAGATTTTTCTATCACTGATGACCATTCTAGGTTGGTTAAAAAAAGTAGTAGGAGCAAAGAAACTCTGGGAATCTAATATCTTGTTCATATGAAAATGTATAGAAACATTAAAAAGGAATAAGTTGGGAAGTTTAAATAAAGAAAATGAACAACAATGCACTAAATTAATCCAGGAATAAATCACTTTACAAGGTGATGCAGCACTGTAAAATTTAGCTGGTTAAGTATTTTTTTTGGTAGGAGACATCTGTTTATCAGTATTATTTATTCTAGTAAACCTGCATCCAGTGCACTTTTTTTTTTTCCCCTTCAGTTTCTGTTATCTCTTAAGCAGAGCATCTATTTACTCACTAGCATTAATATTAAAGATCTGAAACACATTAAGCTGTTTATATAGGTATTTTTCATATTAAGTAGCTAATTGGTTAAAAATTGACCAGAGAAGGCTTTATTTGGGGAACTTGTTGACCTATTCTTCATTCCCTGTCCAATAGCTAAACCCTATGACTAATAATAGGAGTCTCAGATTAAATATTTTGAGGAAAGGGAGAAAAAACCCAAAACATTCTCAGCAGCGAAACAAGCCAGTTCCTGACAGCCAGTAGATGTCATTCTCTCTCTATTTTAATGCCAGTTCCTATTGCTCTCATGATATTTTTCCAAATCACAAATTGCAGGTGGGAATGGGGGAAAACATTTATATTTCACTTTCTTTGATTAATGCACAAGTTTATATGTTTCTTTTGAGTAATATAAGGTGTCAGAGTGTGAAATTGGAACTTTTTGATGCAACTGAGACTGATAAGTATTGTCTTTCAGTCACTCATCCATTAGTACTATTTTATTTATTTATTTGTTTGTACAAGGGATTTGTAAGCTTTGCACTGTGCGTGGTTTTCCTTTCTTTCCTTTTTTTTTTTTTTCTTTACAGTTTCCTTTTTCTTTCTGAGCAGGTTTGCTTGATGCTGTTCCTGTAGTTCTTTTCCTATCATTTCTCAAAATGTCAAGGCCACGTACAAGAAGAGGGCTGTAACCCTGGGGAGCCACATGGGCTGCCCAGAGTCACACAAGAGAACAATCTGACACAACATGGAAAGAAAGGTTTGATATTTGTTTTCTGAATGACAGTATTGTTAACTAGAACCCAAACACAGCACCCTGCTGACAAATGTAGCAAATGCAAATAATTTAATCTACTCTAAGGATTTTGCAGTCTTGTGAAGCTAAGCAATTTGAAATCAGTAATTCCATTTCTGTCCACAAATACACAGTGAATGTCTTGAAGATAGTGTGGGCCGAGGGGCAAAACGTTGAGACTATGAGGAGACTGAATTGCACTACCTTTTTAAAGCTTACAACAGTGTGTTCTAGTGAAAGTAGGAGAAAGCCAGACAAACAATTCTTTCTGTAGCTGGAGTAGTTCAGGTGCTAGGACTATCAAGCTGGCAGCTTCAAAAATATTGAACTATTATTTTTGCTCTTTGGCAACCATTGTTTCACCTGGTACTATTCTGTCACATAGGGACCCCATGTGTTTTGTTAGCCATTGGGCTGAGGCAGATGCTCTCCAAAGTGCATTAACTATACTTCAGCACAGAACTCACAATCCATGGTCCTAGAGGAGCAGTGAGTCTAACCCTTGCTGTCAGAGCAAAAATACCTGATTTTCTGCAGAATCAATAACAAGCAAATGAACAGATGAAAGACAGGCCTAACAGGTGAACTTTAAGATGGGATAACCTTAATTGGCTTTACAAAAGTAAGGTTTTAAATGAGGGTGGAAGAATACCAGGAACTATAAAATTCTCACAAAGATACATTATTTGAAACCTTTCTGTCTCACCTCTTCTCAAAGGGCTTACAATATACATTATTTTTGAACCCAAAATGTTAGGCTAAATGGCAGTCTTAGTATCTTGGTTGGGGTCTTAGCAATGCTATTGCAGTTTCTCTCCTGGCAGTCACTGAAGTGTAATCAGGTGTGGGGTGGTGGCATGAATTAATCTTCTGGTGCTCAGAAGGAATCCAATTCTCCCTGTGCATTCTGCGTAATATGTGGAGGGAATAACAGTTACAAACTACTGGTCTGGGTCTGGCTGTTCCTATTGCACTTGGGGCTCTATCTCAATCCATGCTAGTTTCCCACATATGTTAATACCACACTAATGTCAAAGAATTCAACACAGCAGAGTTGCATTTCCCTGGATCTTGGACTTGTGGTCTTAGATAATTTTTTGTCATTGTGAACTATCATCTCAAGCAAATCAGGAATTAAAGCTGATAGGAATAGTGATAGGGTGCAGTAAACTACAAGTGTTCACACTACTATGTGTTGTCTTATACTTTGTGTCTTGATTATATTAATGGCAAAAAATCACAGTAAAGTTCTACTGCAGTCACAGAAGGAAAAAGAGTCACAAATTGATGGTCAGCAAGCAATACAAAAACAAGGAAAAGAGAGACAGATAAAGATTTTACAGGTACTGATCAGCAAAATGTCTGTCTACTGAAGAATATCACAATCTGGGTACTATTTGCAGAGCTGAGAAAATCAGTTATATAAGCAAGCAAAATAAAGACTACTGACTTCTGCCTGTCTAAAGTGGAACAAACAAACAAAGAAGCAAAGTGTAATGGGGAAGTTAAAATGAACTGAAGAAAATAAAGATACTATGAATAGAAGGAATCAAGTGCTAGTCAGTTTAAATCTATCTTGTACAGCTACAAGGAAGAGCATGGAAATAAATCACTCACAACCTGACAAGGAAATAAGAAAAAGGCTGAGGAAACAGGGGTTGTGGCAAAGGGTCTAAAGGACCAAAGATGTTAAAGCTCAGATGGTTGGACAGAGGGCAAAGCTTTTGTTGTTTTGTGGTATGCATCTGTATTCCTTTTGCTGAATTCTGCACATTTTTACTCACAGCACCAAAAATAATGAAATTGCATTTTACCTTTTAAGCTGTGACTCACTTCACTAAAGGGTCGTTGCCCAGACAGTCTGAATGTGCCCAGCAGACAGAGAATACCAAAAGGGAATGGAAATTTACATCATGTCTGTGTCGTGACAAAAGGAAAATGTAAAGATCTCAGTTTCTCAAGGGGATGCTAATAGGGATCCTTTCAATCTGTGCCAAAAGAACATTATTCAAAATTCATACTAGGATGTGATTTGTGACTGACAAAATCTTTAGTACTGAGTATGTCTACTCATCGGCAGGAGTATGCTGTATCTCGTTGCTGCATGGTTTTAAAAAAAGGGTGAAAGAGGAAAATGTTGAAAAAGCAAGGAAAGGTCTGCAAGGTGCAAGGCAAAGAAGGGGAGCCTCTAATAATTTCCTAATTCCTCCTCTTTTCACCCACATGAATCATGCCATGCAACACTGAGTTTGTGTGCAGACTCAGGGGTAAGAGAAGGGAAGACATGCAGGTATTTTTGCTTTAATCTGTCACCTAACCCCACTAAAAAGGCAGGATAAATTGGATTCACAGAAATTGGCACAGTCTGACTGTGATGGTATCAGAGCAGTCTTTAATGAAAAATATAAGAACTAGGTGCTTAGCTGAACAGTCATCCTCTCTCTGCTTTTTCACAAAATTGTGAACCTGGAAGCACAGCAGGCCCCATCCTCTTTGTGTTGCACCTCCTGCATTCCCCCATTCCTGTAACGACCTTGAGGATATCAGTGCTAACGATGTGTCTGCTCCACATACCCATGGGTCAGCTCAGTCTGAAACACTTAAAAGGGAAGAAAAAAAAAACAACCTGCAGTAGGCTTTCTCAGAAAGCTATTTTCCTGCAGAATCTGCTGCACAGAGTTTTTTACTTCTGAGGATGGGCTGCAGGGATAGAATGAGGCTGACTAGAGGGGCTGCTGCTCCTCTTACCTCCTTCTCTCTTTGGGCTTTCATTTAATTTACACTGATGTGGACTTCACAGGTTTTCAGATATGCCCAATTAGTTCTCTTCTGTACTTGCGGAGAGTATGAAATATTTCTAGATGATAACCTATTAATGCATCCCACTATGTATGTCAATAATTGTGTCCGATGATACTGTTAAAGTTAAAAAATTGAGTTAGTGCCTTCATTTGTGCTGTGAATATGACCCATCTTTTATCTGTGTCCAGGGTTCTTACTGCAAAAATTAGTTCACGTAGACTATTTGCAAATTTGAAACTATGATATTTTGTGATTCTTTCTTTGCTTTATCTTTCTGCATATTTAGGCAGGAAACATATGTCAGCAACTGTGGATACAGCTTTTACAAACAGGTTACTCTGTCTTACTGTGCAATGTGGTGCATAGATATTTTAAAGTTATAGATACTTTGTGGTTTGTAGGTCCTAATCCTCCAAAGCTGGTGCTTTCTGAAAGCACAGAGAATTAACCTTTATTCATTTCTCTTCCTCTCTTTCTGGCTGTAGCATAGGCTGGTTGTAATCTTTTTATAAAATGCCTTGGCATGGGAATGTCATTATTTTATGTATAGCGCAAAATCAAAGCAAGCCTTCCATTCACCTCTCCCTCCCCTTTCCAATTCCCTCTTTTATTAATACAATTGGTGCGATTAGACTTCTGTTATGGAAAAATTCAAGGGATCAGCTGAAATGTCCTTACATCAGATGAAGATCTTGGCCTTTCTAAAGTGTTTGTTTTCAGTTCAACATAGGTATGATATATTGTACTTCTTCACATCAGTAAGGCTTGAATCACTGTTGTATGTGTCCAGTGGTGACACAGGTGATTCCTACAAGGGACAGATTCCTCATTCCACTTTACTCAATGAAAGTCAAAACCAGGCACTGCATGTTAACTACCACTGGTTTTGTTTGTTTGTTTATATGTTGGTTTTTTTTTTTTTTCCATTCAGAGATGATGTATTTGGAATAAGTGGTCTTTTCTGAAAGCAATAATTGTCATCCTACCTGGCTTCACCTGGTCTTATATAAATCTTTACTGAATGCACATAACCAAAAAAGGGATCTACTCACATTTCAATGTTTTACTATTTACTTTATTATTATTTCTTAGCAGTCAAGGAAATTTTATATGTTTCTCTGTGTTGTTTTTTAGCTTTTTATGATGCACTAGAATTATAATTTCTATAGGCAAAAAGTATATGATTTTGTTGGGGGTAAAGAACTTACCATTATTTTAGGAGTTTAAATGTTGTGAAATAAATAATTTTTAAATACTCCTAAAATTGTTCTGCTTCATTTATTGGGAAAATATAAAGAATAAGCATTTGAGGCTCTGGTTTTGTTTCTTAAATCATTTTAAAGCTGACTTATAGTCTATTAGTTATATTATGCAGGATTTATACCTAAAATACTAATCACAATGTATGGGTTTTGTTTTGCCCATTTCTTTTATGAGGAGAAATACAGTAGCCCTCTGAGGTTCCTTCATTTTTTAGCTATGTTTTTTTGCTATGTATAAGTAACCTGAAGAAATTACACCAATTACATGCTCAGTTAAAAAACAAAAACAAAAACAAAAACAAAAAACCAAAAACAAAACAAAACAAAAAACGGAATAAAAACATTTAAAATCAGATGTCTTTTAGTTTTGGTCACAGGCTAGTTGTGGATATAAGAACATTCTGTATATAATAAAATACGTGTAAAGGACGAGTAGCTAATCAAAATGACTTTGCTTGGAATAAGCAACAGAAAGGTCACACTTGAGATAAATATTCATGTAATTAGGTTATATGCAGCTACACAGAATACAATAGCACCATAAGTGATTGGAGTGTTTTCATCAAATTCAGTGATGAATGAGAGGCAAAGAGTTATTGCCAGGTGGAATTTGTTCTTTGAATACCCCATGGGAGTTGTTAAGAGTGGCTGTTCAAACTGTTGGATCTTTTAAATCTGTTTGCCCAAACCCTTGGTTTCCTCTTGTGTTTTGCACAGTGCATTACTACTTGGCAAAGCATAGGTAAAGTAGCTCCCATTTAGCACTTTTTACATCCTTTTTGTATTAGAGAACATATCTGTATATGGCACAATACAATAGAGAACTAATCTGGTTTTACAGTTGTCATTATAGAAACAAGTCAGATAAATTAGTCACAACTTTTCCCTATGCACACAGTGATGCTACCTGTATTCCTTCCCTTTCTTCTTTTTTTTTTTTTTGGTAAAGGTTAAGGCATTAGTGCTAGTATCTTGCCTAAGTTCCATTTTAAATTATTACTTTCGGCTTCTTAAATTCCTTCTGAAATTTCAGCAGGATTCAGAACTTATCTTCATCTCTAGTCCTAAACCATTCTGTCATGTGGAACAGTGCACAGCAACATCTGTCCAAAAGATCTCTGATTTGTAGTGATGCTGGTTTCTAATGTATAGGTTACAAAATACAACATTATTATTCACCACATGTATTCATTTGTCTTACACTGCATTACAGTAGTTTATGCTGCAAGCTTAGCTCTGCAGGCAAGATACCATGCAGGGAGATGGACGGTCCCATGGGGCTCTCCCTACATTTACATTGTCTGAGGAAAAGCCTGATGTTCAGCACTTGGAGTGACAGGAAGTTTTGCCTAAAACAGCTAATTTGCTTATCAGCTTGCAATGCAAAATTGCAAGTATTTTATAGAAGAAAAAATCCTGAGCAAGGGGATTTGGTAGACATGTTCAAACATGCCTAAAAATACAACAAAAATGAAATAATTTGCATAAATATACAGCTGTTCCTTCTTGGGATGAAAAGAGGAGCATTCTATCCAAGGCAGTCTGCTGTAAGTGAACATTACTGAACGAGTTATTACATTATTGCTTATGTTATGGCTGTGTGAAACTCTACACTAATGTGTAAAAGAACATCTGAGAATCTGGGACCTGGATTTTATTACGCCTCTTGGTACCTGTTTTCTAGACAGTAATGTTGAGTTACAAGAAGCTGCATGTGAGGTATGTTAGTTACCTATCTGCAGTCAGGAATCAGACTAAGGGCCGAAGGAATCAGGCCCTCAGTACTGCACCCCATATACTGCATATGTTGTCCTGTCATCTAGAAGCAGCCTAACGCACTGAGTGTTTAGGAATGTTTCTTATACAGCAACCTGTACAGTACTATACAGAATTAGAAAATCCAGGAGGATCTGTGCAGTGAGAATACCATAAAAATTGACTAGATGATGATGAATAAACTGTAAATTATTAAGATGATTATATAGGGCATTTCCATCTCTACAACAGGTATGCAATAAATGTCTTTGCAGAGCTGGACAACAGTAGATGCATTTAAGAACTGAAAATATGGTGTGGTTAAGATCTCAAGTTCATCATCATATCTGTTTTATGGTATGTCAAGGTTCAGGTCTCTAACTGGAAAAGTGAGAATGAAGAGTTTAGGCCTGTAATCCAACAGCTAAAAAAATGGCTGATTTAAGAGCTATTGATCATCTGTTGGGCTTTTTTGAAGCTATATTCTCTATGCTAGTTTGCGAATTGGTCAGCTGTATCTAACTCATCTCACTTTTCTTCCACGCCGTCATGATGTCTCTATATAGACCAATAGTTTAAAATTCACATAGGTGGCTGAAAGAAGTGCATAAGTAAACACATATTTGAGTTGTTAAGAAAGGAAAGTGTTGTTGGACACAATATGATGATGTCAGATGGAAAGAAGAGGTTATTTGTCCACGAATAATGAAATCTTTCGGCACTATTTCGGAGAACATAAATTAGCTATTTGTGTACATATCTTTCAAAAGGAATTAACAATGATCATCTTCCATTTTTAATGCACTGTCTCTTTTCAAAAGAAAACGTCAAGAATGCCAACAGATTTACAAAGACAAAAAAAAATTTAAATCTGCTACAAGAAGAATAGAAAATTATTCATGTTTTTACCTGATTCCTGAGGGATTTAATCAGCAAAAATCTCTCTGCCATGCTTCTATTTGCTTGCCTGTCTATGTCTAGGAACATGTAGGCACCCTTTCCAGAAAGTCAAGTCTAGCCATTGGAGCACTCAGAAGAGAGGGAGCAGAATGTTTGTTAATGGACACTTTGCACATTATTAATGTTATCTCCCACTGCCAGCAGCTGAGTGAAAAATCTCCTTCCTCTCTTGCTTCTTCTCCTATTGTAGATTAATTTAACGGATTACTCACTTGTGATTGCATCACTTTCTTGAAGGCCTGAACACTGAACATGTATGTCTAAAGTGTTTTTGAATGAAAGGTCTTGCTAGGAGAAAAAGCCTGGAGACAAGTAATGGCAAAAGCATCTTGATTTTCCTGGGCTAGGTTTAAGGCTTTTATTTTGGGAGAGGATGATTATTTACTGTGGTCTGGAGAGGGATGTTTAGCTCAGACACAGGACACCAGCTAATACCAGGAATAATTAAAGAATATTGTCTTGTAGGTGTTCAGTTACCCAGTCCTTATGAATGTCTATTTAAATAGATCTGTGTTTTGTTGAATACTGTTACAGCTTCTGCTTTCTGATAATGGCGGTGTGCTAATGAGAGCTATCTGCAGTGAAGTGTTGTTGGGATGGAAAAGTAGTGGGCAACATACTGTTCATCATGTAGGTAATTTTTACTGTGTGTAGCAATTAAAACTGCTCTAGTCCAGAAGTTAAAAAGAAGAAAAAAAATCCCCCAAACCTTTAACATACCATCATAACTTAAAGGGCCATATGAGAGAGAAGGCTCCTCCTATTTCACATAAAGGTTCTAAAAACAATTCTTGGGGTTTTGAACTCTCTGAGCTGTTATGAAGCAAAAAGCAATGCATTTAATGCAGAAGAGGTAAACAATATTGGGGCAGGTATTAATATCCTGTGACTAGAATGCTGAATGGGTTATGGTTTTGGCATATTGTTGTGGTTTGACCCCGATCGGCAACCAAGCACCACACAGCCACTCGCTCACCCTCCCCCCGCCCCGGCGGGATGGGGGAGAGAACCGAAAAAAACTAAAACCCGTGGGTTGAGATAAAGGCAGTTTAATGGGACAGCAGAGAAAAAGATGATGATGATGATAATAATAATAATAATAACAGAATATACAAAACAAGTGATGCACAATGCAATTGCTCACCACCCGCCGACCGATGCCCAGCCCATCCCCGAGCAGCAATCGCTGCCCCCCAGCCAGCTCCCCTGGTTTCTATACTGAGCGTGACACCATATGGTATGGAATAGCCCTGTGGCCAGTTTGGGTCAGCTGTCCTGGCTGTGCTCCCTCCCAGCTTCTTGTGCACCCGGCAGAGCATGGGAAGCTGAAGAGTCCTTGACTGGTGTAAGCACTGCTTAGCAACAACTAAAACATCAGTGTGTTATCAGCATTGTTCTCATACTAAGTCCAAAACACAGCACTATGCCAGCTACTGGGAAGAAAATGAACTCCGAATTAAGCTGAAACCAGGACACATATTTAGATATGGCAGACATTTAAGAAATTAGCACTGCCAATGTCTATTGCAAAACAATTACAGCTGTGGAAGTTGAAGCTCAGGAAGTGTGAAGTGCATTCAAGAATTGCAATTCCCTGGACATGTGATTAGCTCACAATTACTACCCTTATAGTTCTCCTTGGAGTTTTTTTTGTGTAAGAAAAGAAGACAGGATTGACAGATAAACACTGGTTTCGTCTGAGTTGCAAACTGTCACAGGCTGATTCACCTGAGTAGAAAACTGACCAACCAGTGAAGAATAGGGTCTTGTTGTATAGAAAATTGTAGAGAAATATTAGCTATTTACCTGGAAAATGGGATACAATACTCTGCAGTGCTATGTACAGAAGTGTACATCAGTGATTGTGTTCACTCCTTGGCTAATAAAACACAAGAACATAAGATTTTTTATGCAAGCCCATGTTTCTGCCTGTGTGAACTTGATATTGACCTCTATCTCTTTATGCATAATACTCTTGTGTAGATGCTTGTTATCCCTGTGTACTGGAGTTTGAAAGCACTCACCCTGGGGTTTTTTTGGGTGGTTGTTTTGGTGGTTTGTTTTTGGTTGTGTTTTTTGTTTGTTTTTTTTTTGTTTGTTTTGTTTTGTTTTGTTTTTAAAGTTGCAGTCTTTTAGCACAGTGTAAAAGAATATTTAAGATGAGGACAGGGTAGAAGTATGCTATTTAACCTGTCAAACTTACTTGTGCCTTTCAAACTGTTATAGTGACAGGAAGTTTCTGAGCTGAAGGCCTTTCTGAGCTGATGGTATGGGGCTCTGGTAGCACATTTGAAATACTGACCATAAAGCCTTTGCATACTGATAAGAAGTTACCCCAGCACAGTTATTAAGCATGTGCAGACTCTTACCCCAAATCTTTTACCTAGTGGGAGGAGATATTTGCAGTGAAGCAAATAAATAGTATTCCTTATAAGAGGAGAAAAAAGAAGCAACAGAGGGAGTTAGGGGACTTCAGAGACAAGGGAGTGGAATTCCAGTTTAGGTCATTGCACTGGGAGCCCCCTGAATTTTTTCTCCTTGTTGCTAGCCTTGTAAGTAGGTGTGATTTAATGTGAACTTAGCTTGAGGAAAATACCGCTACATTCCTGGAAATTAGATGATCTGGTGGCTGAGTAGCAAGACAAGGTGTGGGAGCAGAATGCATCCATGGTGGTTAGACAAAAATAATGAGGAATGTGATAGGAAAGGATAATGATCTCTGTTTCAGAGTTCTCAGCTTTTCAAGGTATTAGCTATTGGTTAAGCAAGACAATCTATCAGCCTTCAAAGCTTATTAGAAAAGGCCTTCAGGGCTTTTTTCTTGCTGCATAGTACTAATGTGTTTTAGAGCTGTTAAATATGTTAAATTTAGTTATATTGAGGCTCCTGGAGTAGCCTATACTTCCTAAAACATGCATAGGTGCAAGACAGTAAATAGATACTTGTGCAAATCAAAAGACTTTATAACTAAGGTGACTCAGGATTAAATTCTGCCCTAAGCTTTCTGTTCTGGGTGAATATTGGTGCAAAGCATACCATGAAGCTCCATGCACTCAGAGTAAAACCGTGTGCTATGATCTGCCAGACACATAAAGGGAGAATATGCGAGCACTTCATAAATTTTGAAAGAATATAAATTATACAAAGTGTGTGTGTGAAAGGGTTTAAACTTTTGCATGTAAATCCAAGGTATGGCAAGCCTCTCATACACACCTTCTGTATCTCATTTCTGTTCTGAATAGTTAGAATTACAAAGCCTAGTAGTAAGGGGCATCTCTGGTGATTTAGCTGAATACAAAAAGGAAAACACAAGGCATTTGTGTTAAGACCAAGAGTTGAATCAAAGTTCAACTAGTCTTTTAGCTGTGTCTGAAGATAGTAAGACTAGTCTCTGGAAATAGCAGTTCACTAACTCAGGTTCAGACCTTTTTTGAGTCTACAGAAACAGCGTTTTACTCTATGTATTCATAAAATAATTCTATATATAACTTTCTGTGAATATCTACTACAAACTAGTCATTACCTGGTCTAAAAGGTCTACTTTGGACTGTCTGAACTCAATAAAAGATATATTAAACAAAATATAAATTGTAATCTGAATACGCTGGGGAAAACCAGACTATCAATCTTTTTTCTGTATTTTTTCCTTGTTTGATTAGGTGATAAAGGTCTGAAGCCAGCAGCTGCAGGAATGTTTCACTTATTCACAACATTATTTCATTTAACATTATTTAACATTATAACATTATTTAACATTATTTATTTATTATTTAACATTATTATTATTTATTATTATTATTATTTATTATTTATTATTATTATTAATTTAACATTATTATTATTTAACATTATTTATTTAACATTATTTCACTTATTCACAACATTATTTTTTGCATTAAAGAAGTTGCTATCTTCTCTGGGAACTGGTTTTCATGGGAAGCTGTGTTTATGGTGCAGCAGATGCAAGTTAGATATTAAGACTTCTAGCTCTCTATCTGTGTCTCTGGAAGAAGCATGTTAGGAAAGAAGGACTAGAAAAAGCTTCATTGATTAATTAGTCACATTGCCATTGCTACTCCATAATCTTCAGATCAAACTTTACAATAGTTAGGATTTTTGTCTTGACTGATTTACTTGGAAAATATTTGGGAATGTCATTGTCCTGATGGCTAGAAACCCCCTAATTTCCAGTCTCAGAGAATTCAGTTTTATATGCATTTCATCATCTACCTACTTTAACCCTTAGCATAAGTTATTCTTTTAATTCCCTGGTGTTTACCCTGAAGTGTATTTACAGAGAGCAGTCATACCCTCTGATGAGCTTTTCTAAGTTTCTTCTCATATAATAGTCTCTTCGTTTCTCTGACAGTAACTGTTTTTCTGTGCATGTTTCAGACTCACTTAACTTTTAAAAATATGAATAACCAGAGCTGTACTGAGCATTCTGGATATTTTGACAAAGATTAATGTTTTCCAGTCTCTCCTGGAAATGCCTGGCTTGATCCTTTCTAGCTTTTCATTTACCTTTTTTTTTGCACTTGTATCGCATTGGTGGCTGATCCTGTGACTGGTGACTAATATGCCCAGGTTTCTTTTCTCTGTGACATCTGCAATTGATGAGCTCATAGCTTCTAGCAAAATTTCCTGTTATTAGTCCTCTAGTGAGCTGAAAGGTATCGAGAGCTGAATACGTAAGAGTTGGCTCTGTTATGTTAGTGTCTTAGATAATGTTCCTAATTTTGCTTGTAGCAACTTTGTAGAAGTTCTCAGTTACTTTATNTTATTATTATTATTTATTATTTATTATTATTATTAATTTAACATTATTATTATTTAACATTATTTATTTAACATTATTTCACTTATTCACAACATTATTTTTTGCATTAAAGAAGTTGCTATCTTCTCTGGGAACTGGTTTTCATGGGAAGCTGTGTTTATGGTGCAGCAGATGCAAGTTAGATATTAAGACTTCTAGCTCTCTATCTGTGTCTCTGGAAGAAGCATGTTAGGAAAGAAGGACTAGAAAAAGCTTCATTGATTAATTAGTCACATTGCCATTGCTACTCCATAATCTTCAGATCAAACTTTACAATAGTTAGGATTTTTGTCTTGACTGATTTACTTGGAAAATATTTGGGAATGTCATTGTCCTGATGGCTAGAAACCCCCTAATTTCCAGTCTCAGAGAATTCAGTTTTATATGCATTTCGTCATCTACCTACTTTAACCTTTAGCATAAGTTATTCTTTTAATTCCCTGGTGTTTACCCTGAAGTGTATTTACAGAGAGCAGTCATACCCTCTGATGAGCTTTTCTAAGTTTCTTCTCATATAATAGTCTCTTCGTTTCTCTGACAGTAACTGTTTTTCTGTGCATGTTTCAGACTCACTTAACTTTTAAAAATATGAATAACCAGAGCTGTACTGAGCATTCTGGATATTTTGACAAAGATTAATGTTTTCCAGTCTCTCCTGGAAATGCCTGGCTTGATCCTTTCTAGCTTTTCATTTACCTTTTTTTTTGCACTTGTATCGCATTGGTGGCTGATCCTGTGACTGGTGACTAATATGCCCAGGTTTCTTTTCTCTGTGACATCTGCAATTGATGAGCTCATAGCTTCTAGCAAAATTTCCTGTTATTAGTCCTCTAGTGAGCTGAAAGGTATCGAGAGCTGAATACGTAAGAGTTGGCTCTGTTATGTTAGTGTCTTAGATAATGTTCCTAATTTTGCTTGTAGCAACTTTGTAGAAGTTCTCAGTTACTTTATTTATAAATCTGGGGGAAAGAGAGGGTTATCTGCTTTCTTAGCTAGGGATGAAGTTGGTGAATTGCATTGTGAAGGAGTACACCAGGATCTCAGGACCTCCAGAGCTGCAGCACAGTTAAAGAGAATAGCTAAAAAAAGAAGTGTCACGCTCCCATATGCACAGTATGAGTTGCATGGCTCTTAAGAAACTTAAGAAAAGGTGCTAGAAAGGAGGAAATGAAGGCATGTGAGGTGCCATGGAGGTGGCCACTTTGACTACCTTTTACAAATAAGTCTCTGAGCTACTTCTAAGCTTCAAGGAAATTTTAGCCTTTTAATTACCGCAATTTATGAAGGTTTGTGATTGAGGACAAAATATTTTTCAGTTTGTGTCTATCTTCCAATGAAACATATGAAGATAAATAGAGATATTAGCCTCTGGGTACAGCCCTCAGTTTGTTACAGTGCACTTTGAACTTGAGTAGAACAGAAGAAAAGCTGAACTGATGAATATTAATGAGTTTGGCCTATGCTCCTCTTGAAAACTGGGAGACAGCCACTGGAGTAGAAAAAAAGAGGCAGCTGGTGGGCAGGAAAAATGATAAAGGCAATGAAAAAGTGAGATCTATGAAAACGTCCTTCTATATTTAAGTTAGGTTTTCAGGGATGTATCAGCAGGCACTTACCATACGAACATCCCCTTCAGCTGGGTAATCAGTGCAAATTCAGTCATGTTTCTACAAACTTCATCTAAGGCCTTTGTGAACTTTTTGTTAGCTGAGAATTCCCTGTGCTGTGCTGCACTAATGACTGTATCTGCCCTATAACTTATGAACACACGGGACAACAATGATTGAACACTGTTTGTTTAATTTATTATTGGTAGCTACCTTAATTCCCCAGAACGTTATATCCTGCTACTTAGCAAGCATTTGTACAGCACTGTATATTTAAAAGACGTTCAGGTTATAATTTCAACAATAAAATGCACAGTGCAGGGGAAGGGGGAGATGGGAAATGATTGGCAACCAGAGTAAGATTCAACTGTTTGTTGGTTGTTTGGTTTTTATTACAATATTCAAGGTCAGAACCATTTTATTTTTTCAAAGAGTAACAGTTTTTGAAGAATCTAAGTTCTATAGGGAAGAAGATGTAGAAGATGAAGGGCAGGTAATTTCAAGCACTGAACCTGACAAGATTGTTGCAAATGGTACTGTAATGTATGATGCAAATGATAGGAAGTGGAAACATTTTGAAGGGTTATTGATTTTAATTCTCAAGCTCATCACTTTGTTAAAACTAAGATACAAAGGACTTTCTTGAACAGGGTATATGTACTTTCCCTGCAAATTTGAAATGTTACATGGAGCATTCCAGTGCTGAAACTAGATAACTGCTTTTACTGATATCTCCTGTCTATACAGAAATACAAAAAAACAGCCTACTCATTTTCTCTTAAGAATATGAAGAGTAGGCAAAACGTTTTGTGACTAAGGAATTCTAACATGTAATATTAAAATGCCATTAAAGTTTGACTGGGTAAATATATCAAAATGCTTTATCTACCTTAAAGTTCTGATTATATTGTTAGTCTTTGGTCTACTGTCACTTCTTCATGTGGTCATTAATTACCATCATAACTATTCCTTCCATTGTTTTTACAGCAAATTTAAAATTTTATTTCATAAATTTGACAGATGATTGCCCCTTATTTTGGGTCTTTGTTTTCAGAAGTTTTTCAGATGAACTCACAGAGACATGCCTCACAAACATTGCATAGTTTTGGAATAAGAATTACTTTAGGCAATCTCATTTTTTCTCATTCTTCCTTTTTTTTTTTTTTTTTCCTCCCTTTCATTATTTGTAAACTCACTGGTACCTAGAAAAATGAAGGAACCTGTATAATGAAAGCATCGATCAGTGCACCTGTGTATAGAATTCCAGGACCGTTATTTTTGTAGGATAGAAAATATTTACTGGGAGTCAAAGCTCTGTGTCAACAGGATTGCACAGTGGACAAGAGTTCTAGAATCTGAGTTTCCATGTGAAAGACTATATTAGATATAAACTTGAAAAGCTTACTAGGGGAACTGGTGCAACGAGTGCATGGAGGCAGATTTTTCTTTCCCGTCACTATTTCCTTCTATCCAATTGGGTACCCCCAGGATCCATCTCTGAGAAACCTTGAGGATGTAGTAAAAATTATGGGGCAGACTGAAAGCACAGTGCAAAATAAATCTTGATGTATGGTTCCACGCTAAAATTCTGAAATGTTATAGGAGCCAAAGAGACTGTTAAGACACAGAAGGCAAAGCAAGATGAACAAAAGAAGACAAAGTATTTATATCAAAGTGAATGTAATTAAAAATTCCCTGTAATTAAGGGCTGATTAGTAGGTAGTTCCTTTAAATAAAAAAGGAATAAACTGGAGAAAAGGATTATATTTTAAAGAAATTATTAAGAGGATAGAAGAGGAGGACACTTAGTTTAGATGACTGCAACAGGAAAATAAAGTGAGAGAAGTTAATGGAATAAAAGTAATTCATTAATTTGTGGAGTATAAAATTCCAGGGAGTTAGTGAAAAGAGACCAGAACATGTAAGCCAGAGGGCAAAAAAAAATACATAAGGAAGTCTGTAGGAAGGACAGATCACAGTGGGGTTTAATGAATATTCATTAGGTAACTGGTTACATAAGTATTTTGGAGGGAATATGTATTTCTAGACAGGAAAAAGATGTGTTAGTAATCAATATACTGTGGGAAAAGTAGAACTTATGGCTTGATTCTTCATGGATGTTGAGGATCTACGATACCTAATGCAGTGAGATGTGGAAATGCACAATGCCTTTGAAATCCATGTGTGTATATGACACTTGAAAAACAGCCACAGGGAAGTTCCAGCTGAACAGTTTGTAAAACAAAGAGGGGAACATAAATACACTTGTAGATCAAGATAGAAAACAGGAATAAAACCAGTTTAATGTTTTTGTAGTAACACAAAGCAATGATGCAAGTGTATCTATTCCTTGGAGAAAGTATTTATCACTGAATGTGTGTATTACTGTATACTATATGTATAGATAAAATGAAGAATTTGACCTGTATTTAGCTTGGATGACTTCTGCTCCCTTTTCAAACCCAAAAAAGAACTGTGTACTTAATAACTTCTCTAATTATTCCAAAGTTACTCACTGGCCTAATAAAAGAGTTCTGCTCTTACTCTAGACTGTTTTAATATGCTTATCTGTTTACATATATATATATATGAAAAATTATTTTGATTTCTTACTATTTTTTTTCTGGATTCACTATCATAAATTTCCTAAGTGATATTCCCTGATACAAATCCACTTTCTGCATTCTCCAGAAGCTTCCAACAGGAATATGATTAGTGCTAATTCCTCTTTCTCACATCACAAAGAAGATGCTGCTGAAGATGCTGCTATTGGGTGGTTTCACTCTCCCAGTTGGAACCCATTTCAAAATTCTGACATGGAGTTGGAAGGAGTTCCCTAAATCCTGCATTACGAGTTTCCTAAAACAACCACTGTTTTCAGTAAAAGTACCTTTAGAAATGTGTCAGGTAATAGGAATTTTTATTTTAAATATATGAGACTTTAGAAACTATTAAGACACTATTAGTGAAAAGCAGACTTGCTGTTTGATTCCTTTCAATGAAGTTAAATGTGAATTGTGTAAAATAAAATTTTAAAAGGCAGTGAAATCAATCAATCCCTACATTTTAACAGTCATTAGAGAGGATATTATTTAGTCTATTTTTAAGAGAATATTATAAAATCTTATATGCTGCTGTGGTGTGTTGACCCTGGCTGGATGCCAAGTGCCCACCAGAGCCACTCTGTCACTCCTCTTCTGAACTGGACGGGGGAGAGAAAATATAATGAAAAGCTCGTGGGTTGAGATGAGGACAGAGAGATCACTCAGCAATTACTGTCACGGGCAAAACAGACTCGAGTAGGGGAAAATCAGTTTAATATATTACCAATCAAAACAGAGTAGGGTAATGAGAAACAAAACCAAATCTTAAAACACCTTCTCCCCACCCCTCCCTTCTTCTTGGGCATCACTTCACTCCTGATTTTCTCTCCCTCCTGCTCCTGAGCAGTGCAGGGGGACAGGGAATGGGGATCGTGGTCAGTTGATCACACGTCATCTCTGTTGCTC
>VZTL01025383.1:122521-133425 GCA_013400535.1 Scopus umbretta | reverse complement strand
AACTTCTAGAAAGCCCTCGATCCATCAAAAAGCACACAAAAAACCCAACACAAAAGCCACTGCACAACGTCATCACCGGGAGCAGTTACTTCAGCAGGTGGTGTTTCCCTTTCAACCACTGCTACCTGAAGCGGCTCTGCCACTATCCAAGAGAGTGAAAGTCAGTGTGGAAAATGGTAAATCTGCGAAGCCGGATGCAGTAACGGTTAGCTTTGCTCCCCAGGGACAATGCCTAACATTTAATATAGCAAAGCCTTTCACAAAAATAACAGGACTGATAGAAGTCAAACTTAATGTGGTAAGCATTTTACCGAAACAGCAATTATATGTTCCTTTTAAAAATAACTAAACAGAACACAGAAAATACATGGTTTAATAGAGAAGTATTTGCTGACTTAGTTTGAAGTGGAGCCAATACTAACAAATCAACATAGCTTACTACTTAACATGTACCATGACTTATAATTTAAGGAAACAATGATACAGGATCCAAGGGAATAAAAAAACGATTTCTATACCTAGTTAGTTATGATATCTAGGTTGTGCATTACACAGGAAAAGTGAACAAAATATAAAAGCAATGAGTCAGTCACGTGAGCTACTAGGGCGGCTGTGCTGAAAGCCACACGAACACATTCTCCCATTGACCATGCAGGAAAACTTCCACATGATCTCCAGTTTTCCAAAAGTGGCCAGTGACATACTCGGAAAGCCCCACAGAGAAATGCTTCTGCCGGTACTTGCTTTGGAAGTCTCCATTAAAAAAGGTTTTTCATAATCATAAACTACATCCATGTTTGAGGCTGATGCAGAGAACATGTAAGAGTGAAGTCAGAAATTGAAGTACTGAAGTCTGGGTGAAAAAAAAAAAACAAACAAACCAGTCAACTCCATCACTCCTGCCAGTTTCATATTAGTGAGTATTAACAGCAGCTTATTTTGAGGTTAACACCAAGGTCTTTAACACAGTGCAATCCTGTCTACAAAAATGCTCCAGCAGAAGCTTGACGGCAAGGAGACAGCCCTTGCACGCTTAGGCAGATAAGCTGCTATTTCCCAAGCCAAGGGCATAACTCAGGTTCCTAAATAATTTGGGGGAAAAAAATGCATTGCTAACACTCAGGTGTCAGTCTACCGACACACAAGATTGTTCAGCAGGCTAAGTCTGAGCCAGAAACAAAAGCAACCAATGCAAGGACCTGAAACTCGAAATCTACTAAGACTACAAAACCAGGAGGAGCAAGACTGAGCAAACATCTTCCTCTTAGTAGCAAGAAGCCATCAGTCTGCCCATCTGCTTGTGAAACCATAGCCTCAGGCACCAGTTCTGCTCTTACTTATATATGCAAATACCTGACTTTCCCCTACTAGAAGAACAAAATTAAAAGCTACTCTTCAAAGTTTTGGGCTCTTTCACGAGGATGTTTAAGGAACACTCAAACACACCCAACTTTCCACATTCCTAGTCAAGTCCTCAACATTTACATTTACACGTTTAGTTGCTTTGTTGGACTGGGACATGAAGGCAACAGAAAGTGTTTGGTTTGTGCTCAAAATTCATGCAGTTCCAACAGCTAGGGCCTACCAAAAAAAAAAATGTAAGCCCCAGGTGCAATCAAGTCAGGTGTGTCCATGTTTCTCAACAGCTACAAAAGGTCCTACACCTATTCTCATAGGAAGTCGGTAAAAGTATCGATCTTCAAACACAAATGGTGAAGAGGCAATTCACAGTGCAATGGGATAATAGATCAGATGCTTTTGTCCTGTGAGACTATTACTGGAATGAAATGAGGCATGCAGTACTTAAATGCTAAGGGACAATCACACCTGCTACAAGGCGCTATTATCAATTCAGTAGAGCAGATGGACTGGGTCGTATTTTATAGACTAAGTCATTTCCACTAAAAATCCTTTGCTTGAAGAATTGCAAATACTTTGTTAATACTGGGAACATAAATCTACCATAGAGTAACTGGACTTTAATTGCCTTACGCTGCGCACTTGCCATTCAAGACAATCGAAAGCAGCATTTGAAAACACCTGGCAGCTCTGGTTTGTGCAGAGATGTGCACTCGCCTCGTAAGCCAAACAAGCGAAGCTGCACGCCACAAAGAAGTTTCAGAGTTCTTTAATGCAATGTTTTCTGCCACCACTACACCATCTCCAACAGTTAACCACATGAGTTTGCCAAACAGGCAGGATATGTGGGATTTCCTGCTGAAAAGATACACCGAGTTAAAGTTTGTACTCTAAAGGGAAAAAACTCTCTATAAAAGGCAACAGAAAAAAATCCAAGTATTAATACAAATAAGCTACAGAACAGCCTGTTTCATCTACCTGATCTTCTGTGATTTACTACAGCTCACTGGACAAGCTGCAAAGGCAAGCAGTTCACTCACGCTGTGCTAATTCAAGGCACTTCAATTCTAGATTTCTGGTGCATCAGGCATACGTCAAAAAAGACAGATGACAAGAAAGGTATTTTATTTTTCCTTCAAAACAAAAAAGAAATCAAATCTGAATGTTACAAACCGATCATTAAAAACACCTCAAAAATCATAACCAGACAACTGCTTGTAACCAGACCTTGAAAGAGATCTATATATGCTCTATACAAAGAGATCTACAGATGGTCTATATCCCAGCGCCGATGTGCAAGTATGTCCCTGTTTCTTCACCTGAATGCTACCAAAAGCTAAAAACATAGCCACCAGAAGGGAAGATTACCTTCAACTTGCCAAGAGAGTTCAAAGTGTAGCACGGTCCTATCTGCTGTACAAGCCTTCAGCCCTTTTAATGACATCTGCCTTTAAAGTGTGATTATCAACATTGACTCTAGAGCTACCATACTTACATTGCCTGCATATGGGTGGGAAATTGCCCCCACGGGGCCTGTACATACATTTGGGAGGTAAAAGAATAGTCAAAGAAGCTATTCTAAATTCCACTGAAGTATAATCCAAGCAACGATACCATAAGCCTTTCCCTGGTAGAATGGCTCACCACCACTCCGGTCTCTTCCGCAACAATTCACATATTAACAAGGTTGGCAGAAGTTATCTGCAGGTCACAAATTCACCAAATAATGTTTCCCCCTCCTTTCCCTCCTCTATATCCACTTAAGTAATGGCTTGAGTGTAAAAAAACTACTTACAGTGGGGAAAAAAAAAGATGACACTGGAAAAGAATTCATGACGTGCATGAAAAATGTTCACTTCCACTATTTACAATCATGACTTGGTAGGTCTTTAATTAAATTTAAGATCTTACTCTTAAGTAATTGATCTTATTATTTCTGGATCACTTCAGCTATTTACAAAAATCCTGAAACCCTATACTGGCCAGAACACCTGTTAAAAAGTTTATCCCTTCCAATGCTTATTAATGGATAATCATACCAATGGGACCAAAGGAAAAATTCTATTTTAGCATGAGGCAGGAGCAAGGAATTTAGATGTTTGCTCGTTACAAAACCCAGGCAGAGGAAAACAGGTCTGGAGCATATCAATATCTCTTCATTACATTTAATACCCATTTCAAATCTAAATAGGGAACAACTTCAATTGAACTTGCTTCGATTCTTTTGCCAAAGAGTAAAGTCAAATTCTACTTTAAGCATGACAATAGTTCTCATTTCTTCAGATGAATTAGATCTAGCATTTCTATAAGACGATTCTGTGTATTCACAGAAACTTACCTATGTTCTTGGGAATATCATTCTTCTATTTGCCTTTTTTTAGGAGAAAAAAAGCACTCAAGAGCAAGCAGTAAAATGGACGCTGCAGTATTTGAATACAGAAGATGACTACACACATCCCTTTGCCAGAGCACGCTTGAGAAAAGTATCACAGGTACTGCAGCACCGAGAAGTCCGTAGAAGAATCAGAGCTCTACCCTGCTAGGAGGCGGCAGCGCGGCATCCAATATCCAGCCTAAAGATGGCAGGATTTCAGTTTTAGCAATTCAAACATTTTAAAAAAGCTAAACCAAATGGTTAAATACTTCCAAACAAGGATGCTGTTCAGTACCTTTGAAGTTAGACACTGGAATGCTTGTTAGGTGTGGTTAACTACGGCTGGCGCTGCTTTTCCAAGCAGGATCTGCAATCAGCTTGTACACGGATTCAATTAACAGAGTTTGAAGTCTGGTACAGTTCAAAATGTCCAACACCTTACAATAGGCATTTTTATTCCAGAAGAGATGAGGCCTACTTCAACACTGCTTAACTGACAACTAACAGTTACAAGGTAATTAGTAGGGAAAAAAAAGAAAAAGAGTAAATTAAAAAAGTGAGTGGAACGCACTCTTAAAACAAAAACTTCTTTCAACCCGCACAAAAATGGGAAAACAGTTCACGGAAAAAACAACATCATTATTAGCTCAACACAAATTTTTTGGCTGCTCTGTCCCTGATGTTTGGATGTACAGTCCATCTCGCAGGCAAACTAACTCAGGTTCTTAAATTCAAGTTCATCACATAACATACGATTAGGCAAAGTGAATTTGGTTGGTAATCTACACTGTTCCGACACAAGAGAGTTGTCTTCCAAGGATTCCTTTATACGTTAAGCTCATTTCTGAAACTATTGCAGGTTTGAGACTGAACCATTTTAGAGTCACAGGAACTTTCAAACAAGAATATCAGTAAGAAACAAGCCAGAACGGGAAGCTTCACATTTCTTAACTGGAACATCAAGAGGCATGTGTAACCTGTGTTGCCTCAAGTACCCAGAATACTAAAAGGACACGCAAAGATTGGCACATGTCACCAGCTGGAAGCTACAAGACCTGCCCCAACAGCTCTCGAGGTTAGTTTCATGTGTTTTTGAAAAGGAGATCATTCCTGAGATAGCAACTACTGATACCAGTGAGTAAACGCCTCTAATCCTAGCTAGCAACTGCCATTGACATGGTAATCTACTAAAGCTGTGAGATACCTTCAGTGGGTTAGGAGGCTAAAATTTATTTTGTTCATGATTTATTCTATCCCTACAAAGCTAGCATAAAAGCCATGAACGCAGCTGACATAGATCACTTAATAGCTAGATTGCTTGCTCTGTGAAGACTTAAGGACTCCATTTCAGCCCAACAAGTAATATTTTTTTCCAACTCATCATTCCACAGATGAAATAAAAATCTCAGAGTATTTCTGAAGATGGCACATGTAACTTCAATCACCTCTAGCAAAGAGTGCGGGAAGGTGAAGGTGTTTGAAACGGACCCCTCAGAACATCAGCTCTACACAGCTCCCAGTATGTAGTCTTTAGTTATTTCCAAGTTTTAGATGAGCCTATGGGAATTAGCACGGGTGAAAAATAGCATCTTGTGCTATAAACTTGAAATAGCCAGGGATGCAGTATTTGGAAGCTGACTAGGCAAGAGCCCTTTTTCCCATTCACAAGGTATCAACCTGAAACAGCCACATAACTACAGTGTCACTGACTCTTATTTCCTTTCAGCTGCAAACAAACTGTAGTCAGACCTACTATTTATGACCCTGGTTCTGCAGCTGAAGCCACATCCAGACCATCACACTAGCTGTGCTGAAGAGCTCTTGTCAGTCAGCTAAGCAGAGGAGGCGCTCAGCAGCCAAAGCATTATCTTATTTCCCTGTTTTCACAGGATGATCTCAACGAGTAGATGAAACAACTCCAAGAAATACAAGGCAACAGATTCGTGAATAACTTCTCCTCCAGTTCTGGAAGTTATATCCTCGCTGTTACTAATGCATGTAGACTTCCTGAGAGAAAGTTAGCCCACACAGAGATTCATATTATTGTGTCTCGATGAGCGCCAGTATCCAAGTAGGTCCTGCTATGTCGTTATCTACAAGACATAAGCCTAAGGGGTTCTGTAAAGACAGCATGGCTACAGCCTCGAAGCAACCAAGAATGACGAAAACCATTAAGTTTTCACCTACAGCTAAAAAAGATGTTCGTTGTCACGAGTCGTACACAACCGAAGTCTGAATGAGTGGTTCAAGATGTTGGGAGACAGTTTAGAGACATTTCTCCCTTCGCTGTGGGTCACAAATTCAGCAGTGGCAATTTGCCCATCAAAGCATCCGGATTCATACATGCACTGCAGGAGACGTGTGGCTACTGGTTTTCATGTGCCCTGATGCTTCCAACTCCACCTCCTCTACGAAGAGAGCAGCAGTTTGCAGCTCTCAGCACAGAAATGAGCCTTCAGACGCTAGGCTCTACGTGCGGGCCAAAAAACCATTCTACCTCCTTTGTGGCAAAGGTGTAAGAAACAGCTGAATAGGCACCTTAAGGCACAAAACCAGCCTGAAAACTCAGCTCCAGTTAAAAATAAGCCCATTATGGCTAAACGCAGGATCAAAATTTTTTAAAGACCTGATTCTTTCGATATATGCCCAGGCTTCATTTGAAGACAATTTGCACTGTTTACATTTTTGAAAGCTATACAACCACCTTAGATTTTACGCCTACAAGCAAAAAATGTGTGAAGAATCCACAACTTGAGTCCTGCAAGCATTGGCACCATTCAAAGCCAGAAGAAAATACAGGACAAGACAAGGGGCAGAAATGATCATTTTTACAGAGACTAAAAGCAATAGTCTGCTGTAGAGGAGGCAGCGTTCTCCCTACTCAGGGCAAGGAAACTTAATGTTCATTTTGTACTATCAAGTAGAAACCATGAATCTAATAATCATTGACCTACTTAAAGCCAGCCACAGCCACCTCTTCCTGTAAAGTCAAGATGCACATAATCTAAGAATAATCTCAAAAAAGCACAAATTAAAGCAAGAATGTATGGGCAGCTGTTTTGAGCCTCCTTGTAGTCAGCAATTGCAGCAGCCAGAAAAAGACAACAGCAAAAAGCAGTGGCTTGCATCACTAGCCAACTTGACATGCGTTCACCTACCCCAAAGCAACGTGAAGGATCATGAAACCTTTAGAGTAATTTTGATCAACTGTTCAGTCTCTTCACTGTTATACGCCATTTATTTTTGAAAGATTTCGCTGTTAGATGTGAAGGAGATAGGAGATGGAAAGAGGATTGCCAGCTCCAATCCTCTGGAAAAAAGCTGTGGCTAATATCAAGTTGGGTCATATTTTAATAGGACTGACTAAGCAGAAGCAGCCCATTTCCATTTGTTTCCGAAAAGAGAACAAAAAGCACTGTGCAACTTTTTCGTTGCATCTCCCTGAATAAACAAGGTAAATGTAAATCATGGGGAATTGTAACAGACCTCTAGTTATAGAGAAAAACAGGTAGTCACACAAGCATTAGTCCCTATTCCCACAGTCGGCACAAGGGAAACGCTGAAGGATAACTAGCCCTGTTCACAAGAGCTCCCTATTTGCATGCCATTACACATCCACTCCATTCCAGCCTCCAAAAGTTTCTGAGGACCTCAAATGGTGACCACTTCTCCAGCTCATTTTCTAAGGATGAGCTCAAAGAGGTTCGCGCTTGAGAATTTAGGAGCTGCATTCATACAATTTAACACACAGCGCTGACTTCAAGTACCAGCTTAGCGTAGCTCAAGTTGTAGTAAAGCAACAAGAGTGATGAGAAAGTGCTGGCTCTGGGGCAGAAATTCTCCTCCAATTCTGAAGAGGAGGGAAGAGCGCAGGGCTCTTGGCAGGCAGCAGTCCAGCGCAGCTCACTTTCTCTTGACATCGGCATTTTTTTTTTCCCCTAGGTGATGTTACAACACAAGTATTGTCACAACATAACTTGGTAACATCACAAGATCTAAGTCCACAGTGCTGGAATTTATTTGTGCATATTTAATCAGGGCTGAATGGAGAAAGACATTGGTTTTTTCCACTTGCTTCATCCAACTCCTGTTTTAAGCCAACTGCTTACTCTAGAAGTAGCAAAATTACCCAGCTATCAATATAAAAAAAAAATTTAACAACCTTAAAAAAGGGAAATCTGCATCTGTTCAAACAAAATGCACATTCCAGAGACTGTGAAAGCAGAGTCACCTTTTTTGTTCCCTCTCAACTATTCTGTACTTGGTCACCAGTATTCTCCAATGCCAATTTCTTTTAAAAAAAAAGTAGTATTTTTAAAGAGACATCCCTTCAATGAGTTCAGAAGAAAAAAAAACCCAATGGTAATCAAACGACTGTCCTGTATGCCTTACTGCTGGCACAAAAAAATGGTAGGATGGATTCTCCGTCCATCTTAGATTGACATAAATAGTGCTGGAGTTTTTCAGCTACATAAATCGTGCAATATTTGTGAAGCTTTGAAAGCATACTCAAAAAAAATGTTCCTGCCTGCATAATTTTATCTTTTTTTGCTCATCTTATTTTGGGAAAACTTGGATATGATTTACAGTCTTTCCTTTCAAACCTGGGGTCCGTGCATCTTTTGAAGAAGGGAAGTTGCAAGTAGTTAAGTAACCGAAAGGAAGCTTTTTCTGGTTTTAATTATGCCCTTCTGCATTCTGTGTGAAATATTCTTTCCATATTTTATGCACGTAGAGGTTTAAACTGAATAAAGAGGCGTTCCCACACCCTGTTCTTTCCCCTTAAGACAAAATGTCAGGAACAAGCACTGTTTAAAGACGTAGGAAGGCAAAATTGAGAGACATACGAAGTTTACTAATACTCATCTAAATTTTACAATTTAAGCAGTGGTATTCAAAGAAACACGCAATTGGAAGGAAATTTGTATTCAGGGGAAGACCAAGCATAATTTCTGTCTCGGTCTGAAATTCAATGCTCAACTTAATGGAATCTGTACTGAGCCCTCGAACACCTTTATTTAGGATACTCCTCCAGCACAGGGATTTTCGTAGCCTTTAGGTATACCTCATCTTTCCCAACAGAAGGGTAACGTAGTTATTTGCAGACCACGTCCGTACATCCTCAAAAGCTGCAGCCTGTTACCTGATCACATGCGCCCACTTAGCTGGTACTTAGCCTGAACTTTAAAGCAGGTTAAATTCAGTCAAGAATACAGTTTGACTCCCTAATTTGTAGCAGGCTAAGAGCACCTAAGCAGTCAGTAGCATATCTAATCGCTAACAACACATCTTAGAAGTGTTACCGACTAGCTCAATCGCTGGCAACTGAATGAACAAACAGCAAGTTAATGACGGTGAACCACTGGCACCCGGATCAATACCCGGGAGATTCAGGGGGACAGGCAACCACAACAGTTCTTGAAGTTTAGTATCAGAAACTCAAAACGTTTGCCACCGCATTCGCTTGAACAAAACCCAGACTCACCAAGATGCCTTTGCCACTGGACAGCTACTCCCAAAGCTGATCCTCCTTTCCAACTCCTTCCAGGGAAACTTTTAGCTTGTTCCCGAATCTAGAGATATTACACGGTTGTTTCCCCTACTAAATCACTGGTCTTCCATGCAACTGGCAGGACTGTCCCCTCAGCAGATCTACTGCCAGAAGCAATCAGTTACGGTTTATACCGCTGCCTGCTGATCAGCTGGTGAACCCCTTCTCATTGAAGTGTCACAAGCCTGTAAGAACCCCATGCACCCCCTCTTTCCACCCTCAGTTGACCATCCCCATCATCACCCAAGCAAGCGCTCTCTGCCAGTCTCCGAGGCTGCCATTTATCACCAGAGTGCCCGTCCTAAAGCTAAGGGCTAAAATCAGAGCTGAAGACACACCCCAGCGCCCGGCAGCAGTGCCATTGTGGTGTGCAAAAGCAGGATACCCACCTTATGGCAGCCAGGATAGGTTGCCATGGTGTTGAGGGTAGAGGTGCTGGGATTCTTGCTGGTGCTGGCCATGATATTCTGGATCTGGGTGAGCTCTTGCCTCAGCACCTGCTTCTGGTGGAAGCTGAAAGCAGGGTGGTTGGATGCCATCGTGAAGAGCAACAGGAACTCATCCCCTGTGCGGCCCTCATTGAGTTGCAGCCCGTAGTTGTTGATGACCGAATCGATGTGGGTGAGGGTACGGAAGAGGACCCCGGCCGCCTCTCGGTGGGCAGACCCCAGGAGGGCGAGAGAGACCAAAAGTTTGCTGCGCACCACCTCGTCCGTCAGGTTGGTGAGGCTCCCCAGGTCGGCGGGGTTGTTGGCCTTGATTTCGGAGTCGCGCAGCGANGGCCGCGGGGTCCCCGCCCGGCAAGGGCCCGAGCAGGCCTCTGCGCTCCCGCGTCCTCCCTCACGGGGCGGCTCCTTCTCTCAGCCGGCCGCCGGCTGCCTCCATCCTCCGCGCAAGCCCGTCCCGCCGCGCTGGGCCCCGGAGCCGCCCCGCCGCCGCCGCCGCCACAACCGCGGGAAATAATCCCTCGCTGGAAGGCAGCGAGCAGGCGGAGGGGGACGGGTCCGCGGCGGAGGGATCCCGCGGTGAGAAGTCCCAGCCGGCAGCGGAGCANCTCGTCCGTCAGGTTGGTGAGGCTCCCCAGGTCGGCGGGGTTGTTGGCCTTGATTTCGGAGTCGCGCAGCGAGTGGTAGTCCTTGCGGGCCAGGTCCTCCAGGCAGGCGCCCAGGAAGCGCAGCTCCAGCGGGATGCAGAGGTCCAGGAGGCNCCCACCACCCTGCCGATTGGCCCAGCCGTCTACTCGCTCCTGGGGATTGGCTGCTGGCGCGCTGCCCCCACCCCCTTCCTCGCGTACCGGAGCAGGGTCCGGGGGGGCTTGTCAGTCGCCGGCTTTTAGCCCACCCCTTAATCCCTCCCCTGGCGCTGATTGGTCGAGAGGACGCTTAAATAGGCGAGGGGCGGGAACCGCCGCCTTTTGTGTGCGGNTGGGGGGAGGGCAGCTCGGAGAACCAGCGGTACACGCCGTCCCGCTGCAGCCGCGGGCACCGCTTCTCCACCATGGTGCTTCGCCTACCCCCGGCCCGGAGGGAGCACGCCCTGCTGGGGGCGGCGAGGGCGGGCGGCAGCGCCCCGAGGGGGGCCCGCAAGGCCGGCGCCCCGACCCCCGCCCAGCGGCCCCCT
>VZTL01025383.1:100304-122467 GCA_013400535.1 Scopus umbretta | reverse complement strand
GGGGGGTTGGTCGCCTGGTGCTGCCCTCAGGGGCTGGCGGTCCCCCTCAGGCGATGGGGTCCCCCTAAGGCGATAGAGGCCCCGTCAGGCGATGGGGTCCTCCTCAGGCCATGTCCTCAGGCGATGGGGTCGCCCTCAGGCAGCCTTGCTGCCAGCACCATCTGCGAGGGCCAGGCCTGAGGCAGTGACCCCCCTCAGGGCAGGGCTGTGCCTTGCCCGGCTCCAGGCTGACCCCACAGGGGAGCTGTGGTGGCTAATTTAGGCCTGGGGCTCCTGTTCCCCTCCCTTGGGGCAAGGGGTGTCCCTTGTGCCAGCCTGGAGAGGCACCCGAGGGTGCAATCCTGACTGACGTTAAGTCCTGTTTGGCCACCTTCATTCTCTCCCTCACGGCAGACGTGTTGGCAGTCTGTTGACTGACTCAAAAAGCGATCCCCGTGCTCTTTGCTGCCTCCAGTGTGGTATGTGCCTTTTCCCTGAGTTTTCTGTCAAAACCATCCCCATTCCAGCCACGAGGAGCCTTACGGAGTGGAAGAAGGAATGGCTACGATGACCTCTTTTGCTTAGCCGTTGTTTTAGGGTGGCCTCAAAGGCGGGGTGGAGGGATGCAGCGTGGCGTGGGATGCCAGAATCCCGACAAAGCTTTTGGCACCAGCATTGGAGCGGTCTCACCCAAGCAAGCCGTGCTCTGCAGTCAAGGTGAATTTGGCAGTTGGCTTAAGATTGTTTTTAAAGACAGCGTGGAAACAAAAGTCCTCTTAAAATGGTAATTCCCCTCCATTCCCACTCTCCATTCTAAACCTGGATTCTGGCTGACAGCAGTGCAGCAATGCATGTTTTGAAGCAGTTTTATCATCTTCAGATTTGCCTGCAGATTGCACGGACGGCATCCAGCAACGGTGGACACGTAATTTCTTTTTTTCGTGATGCTTTGCCGTGGGACTCGGCTGTATGTCTGTTGTAGCCTGGTAGCCAGACTGCGCATCAGCTAGCTAAATGATACAGGTGGAGATCTTTAAGTGGAACAGGCCAGGAATAACACTTTTAAATGCAGCCCCAGGCAGGCAAAGGATGATTCCAGACTGGATTTTTATATGATTGTAATCTCCTTGGAAGATGGACCGTGTCTTTTATTTTAGCAAGTGCAATATTGCTGCAACGCAGATAAACGAAAGAGCTAACGTGGATGTTTTTATGAGCGCAATTGCATTTTTGTCTTGAGTTGATCTTTATGGGATGTACACGATGCCCAAACGCGGGCTGCTTTCTGTCACATGAGTTGTGTGAACGCTTGTGTAGGTATCGTGTAAGAGAAAAAGGCTTATTCCTTTGGGTGATGGTTTATTGGAAATCTCATTATACACCTTGCCAAGACGAACTGCTGCACCACAAAAATTCCAAATGCTGGTACTTTATCCTTTTTTATTTCCCTGTGGAATATCGTAGACTATCAAATGCATTTATTGAAGTCCTACTGAAATGCAAGAGTAAGCAGTTAAAGGACGCTTACTGGGGTTGCATAATGTCACGTATTGTAAAGCTACGCAACTCTCCTTCTGTATTGCAGGCTCCTGCTGTGAGAGGGTCCTTGAAAACCACACAGCCTCTCCATCTCCTTTCCTTCTAGTGAGCCGCCATTGAGCACAAACCATATGCGCTTCCTTTTCCTGCCGTGCCCGGTATTGTCCGTCGGAGGAAGGGATATGCAGAAAGCAGAGGAAGTGCTCTCAGTCCCTTAGGGAAGGTTTGCATTGGACTGAAGCATGGGCCAGGCAGCAGGCCTAAGGATGCCGAGTTCTCTGGTGGCCTTTCTGTCTGCAGTGGTGTCTTTTCCCCCAGCATTAATCCGCCCTGAAAGCACTACGCTATGCTCAAAGCCAGGTATCTGATGACGGCCTGGTCTGTAGCAAGCTGAAGGTTTAAACTTTTCTGCGTGGGAACCATGTCTAAGCCTGAGCCCAAAGAAAATTTTGAATGAGAACTTTGCTGCTAAAGAGTGAGTCTGTGGTTTACAGCCAGGCAGAAATTGTTTGTCTTCAATGCCAGGCTGTAAGACAAACTCTAATCTGAAGTGTGGTGTATGAACTGGGAGCCTTTTCACTGATTAGAAGTGGCTTTGGGTGAAGCTCAAGGAAACAGAAAGGAGCATGACATATAATTCTGTCACAAGCCACCAAGAATTCCTGGCTAGCCAGCGGGCAAAGCAAGGAACCACCCTCAGCCAGATAAATCAACCTCGGAAGAGCTCGTGTTACCACTTGCTCAAGACAGCGGGTTGTGAGTGAAGGTCGTTCTGGGGTGCCTGTGCAGCCACGCTCCCTGTAAGAGCGCAGCCCTCCGGACAGCAGAACTGGCTCCTTGTTTCATCCCCAGATCATTCTGTTTCCTGCGTCTTCTCTCTTCCTGTAAATTCTCCTTGTGCATGGTTGAGATGAACAGCTGGGGAAGATTTCTTGTCGGAGTAATCAGTAAACAATAACTGAGAGCGCAGTCATTTTCCTCTGTTGGTATTTTCAGAACGTGCAGAGGCTGTTCCTGAATGTCTCGGTCAGGAGAGGGGAGAGGGCCCACTTCCTCAACACTGGACACATCTACTTGAGTTCTCACCTGCTATCTTGAAGGTCTAAATTCTTGTACTTGGATTTCCTCAATCCTGGTTAACCCAGGAGCCTGGCTGAAGTGTTTCTTTTCCTTTTAACACCGTGTCGGAGCAGAAGTAGCCAAATCCACCAAGATAATTTCTTCTTTATGTGTGTTTGCCTCAGTGCAACGTGGGGTGTCCAAAAGTGTATAAAAACTCACTGAAATAATTCAGTGTGAGGTGGGTGAGTCCTGCATGAAAGGAGCTGTTTCACTTTTTTACTCATCCACAGTCAACAGGAGGTGAGAACCTCTACCATTGAAATGAGGGGGGGGGCTTTACTTAGGAGGCTGCTGTTAAAAGGCAGGTTGAGTTACAGTTACCCAGATCTAGCTCGTGTCCGGTGGTCCCACCCCACAGGATTCCTCCACAGGGACCTTTTCTGAGCTTTTGTCTAGGACCTTTTAAAAAAGTTCTCCAGTTCCTTTCGGAGGCTGTTCAATGCTTGTCATTAAATGGGCAGAGGTTTTTGCATGTTTAGCGTTTTTAGGCCTCTTAAACGTGGCTTAAATCTTAGCACTTCTGCCAGAAATTAAACCTGCAAGTTCTAAGTCTTCTGCCAAAATGACTTGCAAAGGGACAGATGAACCTGCTGCTGTCTGGGTCTCCCTGGGGATGAGTTAGCTGTGGTGGGCATCCTTCCCTCACGTGGGTTCCACCCAAAGCCAGCTCTCCTCCCTTTTGGGACTGGATGCTCTCCCAGAACCACATGCTGAGAGAAAGCATGCTTCTGTGTATCGACGTACATAAAACCTGAGAGACCCACTCTGTTGTTTGGAGTGGGAAGCCTGCGGACTTTCACCTTGGAGCGGCTGGCTCCGTTTGTGGTACTCGGCACTACCTCCTAGGCATTTCCTCTGCTCTATCCCGCCTAAAGCTCCACCCTAAACTCCTCCGTCTCCTTTTCTGCTGGGATGCAGCGAGTGACAGGAGCGGTAGCGTTGCGTGCCGCCTGCGCCGTTATACGGAAGGGAAAGATAAATATCGCAACTGCGTGTTCACTCCACTACTTCTATGCACACGGGTTATTTCCTGCAAGGTTTCTCGCAGATGCTGGAATTGGAGCTCTCGGTTTTGAAAAAACAAACAAACCCCAGCTTTGAAGCACATAGAAAAATATCACGTGGGCTTTCAGGAAAAGGAAAAACAAGAAAGAGGCCAGATGTCGGGCCTGCAGCATCCCTTGCGGTATGCCTTTCCAATAATAAACCGAATGCCTTTGGTTTGGACAGGGGTGGTGGAAGGTGCCCTTGCCGTGACAGCCGCAAAAGCAGGACGGATTAAAGGCTGGCAGTGATGTGTGTGTGTGTGCGAGTGTCACTGCCCTCTGCTGATAGACTCTGGCAGGCACAGACGCGTCTTTAAATATGGATTTTTCGCGTTTTTTCTAGCTGAAGGCGTAAGGGCTAGCCATACCTCTCCCTGAGTGACGGTCCCCCCTCGATCATCACCCCGTCTTATCTGTCAGCTTTCAACATTCAAAGTGCGAGTCAGCCCTGAACTTCCCTCGCCCCGACTCCCCTGTGTCCCTTCCCCTGCGGGATAGCCCTGGCACGTCCCTTCTTGGCCCCAGAAGCCAGGCAGATCTCCTGGCTTTGCGCGGTTCCCCGTGGGGCTTGCCTCGGCGTGAAAATCCACAGTGCCTGGCTGCCAAAAATGCTTCCCCCAGCTCCCTTCCCTTACTCCTCGTATCCGTCTCGGAAACCGCTGCAAAAGAAACAGCGTTCGTTTTCCCTGTCTTTCGCTGCCCGTGCTTTGGCCTGTCCCTCCTGCTCTGCATGGCTGGAAGGACGGGGAGGGCTCGGCCTTTGCTGAAGCTGCAGCCTCCCTGTCCCCACTATCCCAGTCACAGGGCAGTTATTTCCTTTTGATTCCTGCTCTGAATTCTTCCTTACTTTAATCTCACCCCAGGAAAGTCACGTTCTGGGTGACTTTTTACAAAAACAAGGGTGTGTTGCAATCGTTTTCAGTTTCCTTTTACTTGAGCTAGCACAGCTGCTTGCCATGACCGGGTCCAGGTCGCCGGAGCCAACATTCGCCCCGTGCGCAGGGTGCTACTCCGGCAGCCCGGGAGGGATATGCAGCAACCCGGCGTGGAGTCGTCCTCTCCTATCCACAGGCTGATTCCAACTCTTATCCATTACACGATGTTAATTTACTCTTGGCTACAGCCAAATCACTTTACAGCTGGAAAGCAAAGTCTGGAAATATTTACTTGACTATTCCAGTGACATTCCTTGGGCTGTTTTCGCATCACAACCCGCCTCTCTCTGCCTTTGGGTCAGTATTCTGCTAACCAGCTACATCCGTTGAAAGTGCTCAAGGAGAAAGCACGAGGAAGAAAAGGAACGTGCACAAGTATTTACCGACTACGAATGTAAAGTTCAGTGTTTCTTTGCAACATTTGAAATTCATGGTACACTTGGTTGCAGGAATACCAGCCCGGGCAAGAAAGATAATGTCATCTGCCCTACCTCCTAGCCCCCCACTTCAAACTCTTCTGTGCAAACATCTAATATTTACGTGTTGCGATGCGCGCTGGAATTGCACGCTGGGGATGGTTTCCTGAAGAAACCCACAAATAACTTCTGAATGACGACCAAAATGAGAAAATTGGGATTGGTTCACGGGCAATTCATGCATAGAAAAAGAGATGAAATTAGCTGAATGAACTGTTCATTATGCATTATTCAGCCAGCTGTACTAATTAGTGCCTTAAGGACTGTTCCTGTTCCCACTGCAGCCAACTCCAAAACTCTTTTTGATTTCAGTGGGAGCAGGACAGAGCCCTCAGAGAATGGGCCTGGTGCCTGCTTCCTCTGCAATGCCTTTTTTTTTTTTTTTCCCTTTTACTATTGCTTATTGATTCCAACTTTTTGTCTCTTCTATTTAAAGGGCTACTTCTAAAATGTCCTGTGTGATGATCAATTAATCGCAGGAAAAGAAACGTACCGTCAGTTCCAGAGTGTGTGTCTTATACCCGGTGTGCTCTCTGAAGGGGAAGGTTTTTCCTATGTCTTCTTTTGGTTTGCTTTTATCCAGACTAGGTGGTACCGAGGAGCAAAGAAGCTTGAAATCCCTTCGGAAAACATGAATCAATCCAGAAATGTCACTAGGGCAGAAAGTGCAGGAATTAAATGTTTACACACTGAGCCCAGAACTTGCAGCTGGGCATTTAATTTTATTTTTTTTTCCTGTGTAAGGATAATGTTTATGGTTTTTCTTTCCCACCAGAAAGTTCCTACAGCACGATTTTGCTCTGAATGTGGCGAAGTTAGAAAAATATATCAGTTCAAACTGGTGCACATGCCTTTGTCAGAACTGCCTCATATAAGACTCGCCTCAAGAGCAGACTGCTTTGTCCTGCTTTCAGATTTGTAACACACGATATCGTCTGCATTGGTCTCTTCGTCAGACCGCTTATGTTAGTGACCAGAATAACATGCTTTATGTCTTGCTTCTCTTACCATGGGCAAGCCAACACCTTCAGGAGAAGCAAAGCCTGATTCTGGCGTTGCTCATGGGAGACTGCAATGTCATTCTGCTTCCTATTTAATTTTGGGTTGCAAAGCCAATTAATTTGGAGAGACGCAACTGCAGACCATCATCCACATAATCATTCCTGCTGGTGATGAGGCCAGGGAGAACCCAGAATGACGTTCAGATCCCAGGTTGAACTTGAAGGGATTGCATATTGATCAATTATCCCAATCTCGTTGCAGAGTCCTTCTGTCCCCCCAGCCGAAGGCAGAGGTGTCTTCACGGGGGACTGTGTAGAGAACTGCTGGCCAGGTAGCAGCTTCCCATTTTCATGTAGACATGAGCAAGTTTTGCCTGGATTTTGCCCAAGTCTATCCATGTCGTAAGAGACATCTTTTTTCTCCCAGTTCTCTTCATCCCTCGGCGAGCAGCAGCACTGTGGTTCCATGGCACTGATGGTGGGTTTCTGCCCCAGCCTGACCCAACCAAGGTGGAGCTGCTGGTGGGTTTCCTTCCCAGCAATTCTGTAAAATTGCCTGCTGGGAGAGAACAGAGGATGTCCCACCAGCTCAGCCTGGAGGAATCTCCACAGCCTCACTCTTTGGGCTTCTCTCCACTGACTGCCTAAAATGGATGTAAAAGAGCCTCAGAGTGGAATTTATTTTCTTCCTAAGACCATCCTTAAAATAACAAACACCAGAAAGCTGGTGACATGCGGTACATCTGTTTGAATAACATGGACCTTCTGTCTGTAATAGAGGAAACTCCAAATAACTCTTTGATTTGTGTTTCCTTTCTTCTCCTTCCTCATCTCCTCCTCCTCACTACTGTATACAAATCTGTTCTGCAGGCTCAAAACCACCAGTTCTCCCTCCCCTGACAAGCTTGTTTTCATGCCATGTGATAGTTACTTAATTTCCTCTTTGCTTCTAACACAGCTAATATTTATCTTTCCTTATGGGATTGCGTCTCTGTTTAAACGCTGATGTCAAGGGGTAAGGACAACACTTCTTTAGATCCAGCAGACCAAATTCCAGCCCTCTGACTGCCGCTCATGGAATAGGATCTTCCCCTGCAGGCAGTCCCGCAGCAGCCAACGGTGCCAGCTCAGAAGAGCAATTAGGATTAAAATATGTGTTTAAAGTTAGCACACGTAGAAGTCCTTTTCTAAATAGGGACGCTCCCTAAAGCAGAGCCGGTGGAGTCACTGGTATGGCAGGCAAGGTTCAATATGCATAAGGCTATTAAAATCTGTCCCAGTGTTAGCTGCTTAATTGCTTCCCCAGAAACAGCAAGGCTGTGAAAACAATGGCTAATGGCCATTTCGCCTTCTTTTTTAAGACGACCAATTAAACACAGACTTTAAACGTACGTAAAACGAAGACTGCAAGGCACCATTTCCAACAATTCGATTGAAATCAATACGACCCTTAGAAAAGGCAGGATCTTACCAGGCGGTGTGTTTTGTCGGTTTTCCTTTGTTCAAAGCTACGCTCTAAACCGAGTTAGGAACCATCTTTTCCTCATTAAATTTGTTTCCTTTCAGCACTGATCCTTTCACTTCATTACCGCATGCAATTTCTTAAAGCCCTCATAGCTAATATCACAACTATAGATCTAGGGTTTATTTATAGCCCTAAACTCTGCAGAGAGCTGTGTGTCTTGTTGCTGTGGAAACTGGGATTCTAAAAGTAAAAGGATTTTAAAGGCATTTTGGAAGCGACCTGCTCAATTTGAGTACTAGCTTTCACTTCCAGAGGTCTGTGTTCAACCGTGCCTTAAACTTACGAGTAAAATGCATCCGACGGTCTCAGCTCGCCCTCGGGGGATACTGGTCCTCTGTGCTTTTTTAGGATCTGGCACTTTGCAGCCCGGTTTTTGCTCTCTGTTGGGAAGCAAAAGATGCGCAGGTAGGTATGGGGGTGTTAAACTGCCAGTGTCAGCGATGGCATATTTGCCAGGCTTGGGGCAGTTTGCTTTTTCCTTTCGCTTTCATTGGTTTTGGGAGCCTTTTGCCAAGGGAAATATCACCTCACGCGCTGCTAAGTTTGCAAACCTCCCGCACGCTGCAATAAATTCAGAGCTTTGAGATCGGTGTTCCCTGGAAATTAGATTTTACTGTATTAAACAGTTATTTAAACGATTTTGTTTATCTCTGGCTATAGTGTGTAAAGGACAAGAGCACGACTGATGGGCTGGGTCCCACTCTGCATCCTCTGTTGGGAAGTCAGCAATGGGCAGACTCGCACTTGGCAGAAATGCCACGCTTTACCTGGGGCAGGGATCTCGCTGAACCACCCAAGGAAAAGCCAGTCCTTCCCCACGGTCCATGTAGGGATCCTCAGACCGAAGCCGAGCTCCCGCATGAGATGCCAAAAGCTGACACCCCTCCACCTGGCCGTGGGCTGCGTGAGGCTGCCGGATCATCGCAGGAACGCCGTGCTTGCCACCGCCCAGGCTTTTTCCATGCCTCTAAATGTCAGGTGTCCCCCACCACGCGGGGACGAATCTTTGGAGAGCTCTGCCAAAGGGCTGCATGCAGAACTTCTCTGGCTATGGGTGTCACTTTCGAGCAAGAGCTAAGCTTTAAAAAAAACTTATAATTCAAGGAGGAATTCTGTTTACGAACCAGCTCCAGAGCGCAGTCTAACCTGGACAGAGATTTGAGATGCTTCCAGGCTGCCGAGCTTGGAAAAATAGCCTGGAAAATGCTACCCTATCAATGTGGCCAAGGGAGAAGAGGGGGAAAGGGAAGGACAGGCCATGTAACATGACTAGCCCACTAGCACGTGTCTTAAATTCACAAACAAGGCACAAATGTCAGAGCTGATTAGCTATTGCCTTGCATTTCCATAAGTAAAGCAGCAATCCCTGTGCGTGCTGGCTTCCAGGGCTTGGGGGGCGATCACCAGGCAGCCTCTCCTTCCCCAGAGCAGCCTTGACATTTGTTCAGCACATTCTCCGGGTCCGTGCTGGCACGGGGTGTATCGTGCCTGGCTAGAAGTTATTACGGCGATATTAGATCAAAAATAGAAATGCAGGAGCCAAGACTCACAGACCGAGGGAATGGTAATTCAGTGACTTATCTTTTCCATTAGAGGGTGCCAGGAACCTACTGTTGCTGCAGACCCCAGAAATCATGGAAAACATGACTTTGTCCTGTGCATTTCGGGACCAGGCAAATCCATGCCCATTTTGGGCACCCAATCCTTGGACTGCTCAACCAGGCCAACTAAAGTAACCCGACTGCCATGCTGAAATGCGGCCGGGGAAGTGTTGATGTGGCAGCTGTAAATGAAAAGCACGTCGGCAGGTGACAGCCCGCAGCGAACTCAATGAGACGAAGCCCTCCTCACGCTGCTGTGTGTGAACAGGAGCATCAGCTGGGGATGGGAGAGGTCTTTACTGGGCTTCATGTGGTGCTGATGAGACTCGGGTAAAGCGCAGCGTTCCCCTTTTTAGGTTGTCCCTGTGTAGCAGGTAGTGACAACAGGACGGACGTGTAAAGAGCTGGCACCGCTCAGCCTGGAAACGAGGGTTGTTAGGCCCAAAGCACACATACACGGGTTTGCGGCATCCTTTGGGATGCTTGTAAGAAAAAGGGGTGACTGACATTTGTCAGGGGTGGCCCCTGCCTCATCAGTCCCTCCGGAGAAAAGGAGAACTTTCCTGCAGCGCTACCCAGCCCTTCAGCTGTGAAATGTCAGGGATCTGTAATGGATCTCATCTGCACGGTGGGTGTTTTACGGGGCAGAGCTGTGTTTTGACGAAATGAACGTGGAGAACGTGGGATGTCAACGCGGCCAGGCGATTCTGGCCACTGTTTGAATGTGAATAGGAAATCCTCATTAAAAAAAACCCCAGTATTACCCACAAAAAGTGAAAGAACAGGTGGTAGCACTAGTGGGAAAAAATAGTTTGTATGGCTATCACTTGTTGTGCTCTGGGTCTAGCGGTGAGGACAGACAGTAAAGGACGGGCCTTCCATCTCCTAGCCTGAGTCTGCCAAAAATCACCCAACCTCAGGTATGACATGAACCGCCCAGTTATCAAATGGATCCACTTCTCCATCCCAGAGATGCCACTTCGGAGGGGCAGCACAGCCTCAGACCTGTGCTGTATACAGCAGCCAGCCAGCAGTATTTTGGAGGCACACATCCTTGGAGGGGTGTGTGCCGCTCTCCGGCTCTCACAATGCAGCGAGTCTGACCACCGAAACAACCGACGGGGCTTGGTCTCCACTTCTCAACACAGGCGTTGCTAAGTTATTAGCAACAACCATCAACAGGGTTGAAAAAAATGACAATCCAAAGGAATTAGGACATTGGTCTTAACAGCATGAGATTAAAAAAATATGGCAAATTTTTAAAAAGGGAAAGCAACCTGGTCCTCCCGATTTAGGCTTTTGAAAAGAAATGCAGACTTTGGGAGAAAGCGTGGCAGAGCAGGCTTAAGGACTCCTTTTTTAGTTTTGGACTTTGGAAACACAATTCCAAGATCTAGAGTTTTGCGGAAAAAGTGTTAGTGAAGCTATTCAGATCAGTCAGTCGCTCCCAGCAGCGTGAAGACATTGGCTCTTCTTCCTGTCCCCAAGGCCACCGATGGAAAGAGCCGAGATGGCCACACACGGGACACTGGCTGCTGTCTTTACGCCTGGTGCAGCTGCAGGTGGGCACACGGCTGCTAACACATGGAAAAAGCAAGGTGAAGCCTGGCACTAGGAGATATCTTTGTCCTTGTCCTGCCTCTGCAGTGATTCCCGGTGCAATGCTGGGCAGATCCGTCCCTGTGCCTCGCTTTCCCCACCTGCCTGTCCAGCACAGTGCTCTTCTGGAGCGTGTGGCTTTCTGGTGGGCAAGTTAACTAGGGAATATGAAACTTCTTTGGGATCGGTGGCTGGAAAGCGATAGGTAATGGCAGTGATGGGAAGGGAAGGCTAGTGCATCTAGATCCCAAAGCTTGGCTCTGCGTCACACGCTGACGGCTTTTCCTGTGGACTTCAGCCAATGTGGCTCGGGGTTTGGAGCCGTCTGCTCCTGTCCCAGCCACAGTGGATGATTGAGAGCAGATGGGATGAAGGGCTGACCCTGCGGCCCACCAGCAAGACTGATCTGTGCTTTCCTGCCCGGGATTTCAGCGTAAAGCAGGAGCAGCAGTGTCTTGACCAGGTGGGTGAGGGCTATGGCAGTAGCCAGCACACAGCCTGTATTTTTTCCCCGGCTCTGGGAGGAAGCCGGTCCTTCTGGACCCAAAAGTTAGTATCATGTGCCAGCAATTGCTTCTGGCTGACAGATGAAAAAACAGGGGTGGCAAAAAGAGCAAGTGACTCGTCTGAGATCGCAGTTTTGCAAGAAAACCATGCTGGCCAAGTGCTGGTGTTTGCTGAGGCCATCCTTTTGGTCTCGGTGGTTTCCCTGGTGTCGCAAGGATGGAAACTGTGGTTCACATGTGGTCCACGCGGAGCTTGGGCAGACCTCCATGGGCAGCCCGTGTCCAGCTGCCCCCTTGCTGCCATGGCCAAGGGGCAAGAAGAAACCTTGCACCCAAGTCTTCATTCCCTCTCATACCTCTGAGGCGCTTTGATTTCATGGGCCGGGAATAGCAAATTGCTGGGCTGCAGTCACATCCTTATGGAAAGAGCCACTGAAAGATGGTGTCATCTTACATTGCTGGAGCGTCTTTCTTCCCAAAATGATCCCGAAGCATTTTGTGAAGTAAATATAAACCAGAGGTATTTGGGGAGGAGCATGGGGTGGGACTCACGGCTCAAAGCGGCGCAGCTCAGCAGTTTAGGATAGGAAGGGAAAACATGACATCTGACTACATCGGAGGGAGCGCAGGCCGGCAGAGTGTACAGTACAGCAATTGGCAAATCTGGGGCTTGGCCAAGAAAATAAACATAGGAAATACTTGAGACTGATGAAAACCATGGGCAGCCTGCTCTTGTTTAAGAGGTCTTTTTGGGACACCGGAACAGACGCCTGTTGCAGACGGAGTGAGATCCCAGCCCTGTTCAAACTCATGGCGAAACCTTCATTGACTTCAGCTGGGCCAGGATTTCGTTTCAGATGGTTCCGGTTTTTCCCAGGATGTGATTTCTCCTTTTTAGGACATGCCTCTCTGCCACCCTCTGCCCAGCAGCGAAAGCAGGCTGTTGGCGATTTTGGAGGTTTGTACACAGATGTAGGGACGGATCCTGTACAGGGCTGAGTGCTGCCAGCATGTCAGTAGGAGCAAAGGATGCTCTGCGGCGCTCCAGAGCCACATGTAAGCATATAGTATCGATACGTTCAGAGCTGAAGAGCAAAACTGGATGCTGAGCAGCTCTGGTAATCTGCTGGGTGCCTGCATGTGGCTTGAAAGCCAGTTTCTTCCAAATTTTCACTTTCAATAAATAACTTGGAGGCTTTTCACTCCAGAGTTTGACTCAGGCCCCTTGCTTTAAAAATTCAGACCCCTGTATGTTCTTCAGTTTCCTAATGAAGGTGGCAGGCCCTGGGGCATTCGAAATAAGTGAGAAATTGAAGCAGGTTTTCATTTGGCACTGACTTTCAGTCTGAGACCTTCTCCAGAATTAACCATCCGAAATTCACAGGCTCTTGAAAATCCTGGTGACTTTAATCACAAAGGAAGTTTGGGGGGAAGGGTCAAGTAATAGTGGTAAATATGGGCAGAGGGTAAAGGAGGAGCTTGGGGTGGTTGTGAGAAGAAGAGCATTTCTAGGAGGTGGAAGCCCAAGGAAGATTTTACTCCTGGCTGAAAATGAAACCGGGTAAGAAGTGAATGAGATGGGGGACAGGGAAGGTAGCCTCCAGCTCTGCTCCTTTGGGGACCTCCGCTCATCCCACTGTGTCTGGGATGAGCCGTGGGGTTTCGCTCCAAAACTTTCCCCCACTTCAGAAGAGTTCCCAGCTGGGATTTATCAGCATCATGTGCTCCTGGGACCCTCTCTTTCGGCAGGACCAAGGTGCGCATTTCATCACGGTGAAAATGCAAGTGCCCTTTTCTTCTTCATCCCTCCCGTGCTTTGTGCCCAGGGTGTCGCTTGACAGTGACAGCTGAGTTAATCTGGTGGTTTAGGATTCTCGTGGCTTGATTTCTAAATGTCTCGCTGTTCTAGCGCGATGTTCCTTTATCCCTTGCCCTTTCTTTTCCTGCTGGATTATCCCATGTTAATAGGGACCATGTAATGCAGTCTGTTGCTAACTACTCCTGAATCCTGCTTGCTGATTCCTTAAGCAGATCTTGAAACCCCAGGAATCTGGCTTTGAGTTTTGTGGAGGTTTGTTTTGTGTTTTGCCTTTTTTTTTTTTTTTTTTTTTTTAAAAAAAACGAATAAAATGTGGAGGGAACTTNCTTGATGTTTGGCTTCGGCGAGGCTGGCGAGTGGCAGGCGATCCTGCGGAGAGGACAACCCTGCCTAAAAATCCTATGGTCCGCGCTAGCAACAGGAGCGGCTGCGCCGAGGCACGATGAGCTGCAGAGCACCGATAATCTGCTGTTCTCTTGAAAACGGGGAAGGAGCCTTATTTCGTCCATCGGGAGCAATCCCGGGGTTCAGAAGCGGCACCTTTTCCAAAGGGGCAGACCAGAGGAGCGAGTGTTTCTTTCTGACTGTGACTGTGTGCCAGCAGCGGTGCTGCCTTTCTGTGTGACCTTTGCCAAAACGTGTCGTCGGTACCTGCCTCAGTTTCCCCACTGGCAAAATCAGATATTGATATTCAGTCCATTGGGAGCTTGAGAAAAAAAAAAAAAGCAAGCCATTTTGGCTAATACTCGCAACCCTTCAGCTCTAGAAGTCCTGGAGTTCTTATGAAAGCTTTCCAAATTAAAAGAAGGTGACTTTCTGTGGCTGTGAAGAAAAGCTGGAAAAACCCAAGCTCCTTCCAGAAAACACCCCGAATGTCCCCCAAACAAACCAAAAAAACCCTCCGGGTTGTTTATTTTCTTAAATCTCACGCAGGTTGAATTCTGTCTCAAGACTGAGGTGGGCCAGAGGGAGCAGACGTGGTTTTTGCCACTAGGTTTGGCAAAGCTTTGGGCCGTAACGCGTCCCAAAGTGGGCAGGCTGATGAGCCCCGCGCTAGCTCCTCTGGCCCTTGCCACCACCAGCGGGCAGGAGCAGCCTTTGCACGTGGCAGTGATGAAGATGGAAACCAGCATGCCAAGTTGTTTTCCAAAGCAGGTTTCTTCTCTTCACATTATGTCAGCCGCATTTCCTGACAAAACCAGCAGGAACACGCGGGTGACAGATGTCCCTTAATTATCGGCAGCGTTCCCGCTCCTTGGTCTCAGACATAAAATTCAGAGGCTTGAAATGAAGGCTGTGTTTTGTTTGGTTAAGACCGGCTACCTCGGTTTTATTTACAAGCAGCTTTCAGCTATGGAAAATTAGTCGCCTTGGGTTTTCTGCCATGCCAACGGGTATGCCAGCCCTCCACGAGAGCGGCGGGCAGACTACCAGGGTGGAAAATGTGGGGGGATGTGGGTGGCTGGGGAAGCCAAGTCCCCTCAAATAAATGACGTTGTTGTATTGCCGATTGCAGAGGTTTGCCGCCTGGGATGAGAAGGGCAAAGCAGGGCCACTCTGCATGGCAGGCTGGGTCTTGCGGAGCGGTGACCGTGAGAAGGATCATCGTGAACAAACAGCTCGACACGCATTTGTTGTAGGGTGATCCAGTAAAATATCAGGGCAAAGGAGACATCTTGGGGGGAAATCACATTGTTTTGCTTTATTTATTTATTTGCTTTATTTTTCGGCTTCCAAGGTCACAGTGGGGAAAAGCTACCTCCGTCCTTCAGCAAACATCTCAGAGGGATGGAGGGAGGGAAAGAGGATGAGATGCCACCACCTGCGGAGCCACGTCCTGCTCCTTTTCTTCTTGTATGATATTTGCTTCGCAGGCCTTTACGCAGGAGAGCGGGTTGATTTTACCGAACACACTTGCTGCGTATGTTCCACAGCACATAGGAACTCAAATCTGGTCGTCCTCCCTCTACCAATTTACCTAACCTGCAGCAACGTGGTTTTTCCCCCAGCCTGAATGCCAAATGACCTGTATTACCTGCACATCTTTGCCCTTACCGCAAAATACCTCGTGCACACCTCTGCCTCCTCTGCATCGGTCTCGACTCGTTTGTCCCTTCCAGCTGATTGCAGCCCTCTTCCTTCGCTCCTGAAAGCGCACGAAACATCAGTGCTCGGAGGAGGTCTCTGCCTGCCTGCCTGCGGTTCCCACACTCCCCAGCACCTTCCCGCAGGCTGCCTGATGGGTGCTGGGGAGAATATAGGCCTGGGGGAAAAGATCCATCTGGCCACAAGGAAGAAAGCATCATAACACATTTCATGCTCCCAGCATTGCGAATCTTCCCTCCCATGTGCTCAGTTGATCAGGATCAGCTTCTTTGCTGCTGTTTTTGTGCCTCTTGATTTCCACACGGAAACTAGCTCTATTTTTACCCAGCTAAAGCTGATTAGATTTGCAGTAATTGGCAGGATAAACAGACACATACTGTATGCAGCAGGTTAATGCGATACATTCAGTGACCAGTAAATGCATTTAGCCCATGCCCAGCACAAAGACGACAATCACGGTGATTTATTGTACACATGCCTGTACCATGCCCATTAGCCATCCCTGTCCTTCCTCTCTCTGCAAACCCATTTCCCCCCTGAGACAATGACGGTTATTGCAGAACGCAAAACATTTCATCGTTTCCTCCTAAGCTCTTTGCAAACTGGTATTAAACCCAAGGACACGCAGGAGTTTCTCTTTCTGGTTAACCCAGGTCTTGACTTTTGTTGACCTGTGAGAGATTATTAGCATTGAAGCAGCCACATATTAAAAAAGAGAAATGCTACTTACAACTCGGAGGCTGACCTCCTTCAAGTAATGTAATTTCCAACCATTTCAATCACTTTCATAAGCTACAGTCTACCGGAAGATTAGCAGTAGGCCTGCTTGCCGCAATATCATTCTGTTCTTTAATTGGTTTTGGGGGTAATTTAGCTAGAGACCAAGTAGATAAGAGAAAATTTGGGGACAGCCTCAGGTGATTGTATTCTCCTGGAATTCAATTAACTGGGGGAAGAAATGAGCAGGAAGTAAAAATGAAAATCATTCCAGTTTCCAAAGCTGCGTATTTCAACCTAATGTCGTTAGACCTCGGGAATACTCTGGCTGTTGTGCTTGGTGGTGGGGGCAAGGTGGTGGCCCAGGGGAGACACGCGAGAAGGGCAACCCTCACAAAAGTTAGGAGCCGGCGAGGGAGGCGCCCTGTTTATTGAAAAACACCCGTATCGAGTCTGATCCCATCCCAGAGGGCTTCCCATCCCTCCGGCCGCTGCAGGACCCCACAGCAGCCTGGGGGTTTTGAGCCACTGGCTGCTGCCCCTGCTGCCAGAGATGTGTTTTCTGGAGAGTCGCGCTGTGCGGGGCTGTTAGCTGGATATAGAGAATAAACCCCTCATCTTTCTTCTCCCCGGGTTGCTCTGATCCCCAGCATTTAGCTCCTCTGCATATGCTGGTGCCACAGGCAGGATATTCAGACCACCTCAGTCCTTACCTTCTCCAGGCATGCTGCAGCCCCGAGCTGCCCACCTGCGATGCCTCCGGACGCACGCCGGCCCGACGCTCGCTCGCTATTTACAGCTGGGCTCTCAGTTAGGTGCAGCTTGAATGTATTTAATGCAGGCCCTGTTGATTTTGTATTGTTTCCCGATCGATCCGTCGCATGGGCCCAAGCCGAGGGCGGTGCGGAAAGCTAAGGATATTGCATCGGTCTGATTATCTCTACCTAACGCCCTGGTAACCTCATCGGCGACAGACGGTGAGCTCACCGCTGCCTATTTCCCTCAAACTCCTGTTCGCCTTCCATTACATCACCCTCTTTTAATTCTCTATCTACCAAGTTCCGTGTCGGTGGTTCCATCAATTGTCCGAGATCCCTCCCAGGCTTTCAAGGCTTAAAACTGCCGGCGGCCTGTTCGCCCCTTGAAGCGTGGGCACGGCGCTGGCTTTTTCCCAGTCCTCTAGTACTTTCAATGACCGTTCCAAGACCTATTGAAAATCACCATTAACTATCCAGACAGCTCCTTGGCCACCTCCTTTACAACTCTTGCAAGTTATTCAGATCTGCTGGTTTAAAAATATCAGCTTGCGGTTCAGCGTACCTCCTATGTACTCTTGGAAAGTATTTCGTTAGCACGTTGTCTTTTTTCCACCAGGTACCAGGAAGAAACCTGCGCTGAGGGTTTCTGCCTTTTCTGTGTTATTGATAAATCTCCCATTTCTGTGCAGTATCGACCCGCTGCTAATGCAAGGCTGCTTTTCTTGATAATCTTGGAAAATATCCTTCTGTCTTTAATTTCCCCGGCTTCTGAGGTCTATTAATTACTACCAGTTTCCCTTTTCTTCTTTTTGTGTGTTTATATTTTATGTGTTAGTCTTGGCGGCTCTTTCACTTCCTTTCCAAGCCATGTTGGTTTTTTTTTAACAAAGATTTCTGTCTGTGTTACTGCTTTTGGGGTAAAAAAATTCTTAAAGGCTTCTCCCTTTTCAACACACTTTTTGTTTAAATTCTTTCTCCAAATTGATCTGACTTGTAATTATTTTCTGCATTGTGAAACAGNATATATATAAAACTGCTTGGAGCTTTACTTCGTTTGCACATAACAAATGCAATCAAGCTGTGATTGCTTGTGCCTAGTACAGTGAGAAATTCATCTTCACCTGCCAGGGCGAGGTTGAATGCGGAATTCCCTCATGTTGGAGGCAATATTTTTCGCATTAGGAAATTATCTTTTTTTACCCCTGAAATTCTAAGGATATTTTAATACTGGCAGCTCTGGACCTCCAGCATCCATCGCTCAGCCTGAAGTCCCCAGCGATCAGGAGATTTTTATGAGATATTATGGATGTGGCTGCTTAAAGAAGGAGATTGTGTCGAGTCCCTGCAGCAGCATGGCGATCTGCTGCAGACCCTTCTTGCCTCGTGCTTTATTTCCTGAGATATGGATCCAGAAACACTCTGGATCATTTATTTCCATGTTGCTAGTGACTCGGAACCAGCCTGGGACTGCTGGTGCTCAGGAGAAGGAGATACCTGCTCCCGAACCAGTCCCCAGTCCCAGCAGATGTGCATCAGGACCGGCAGATCAAGACCTCCAAGCACGAGTGGAAATCAAATGGAGAAGGTGGCTACAACGCAGGGCTGCAATATTCCGGCTGGAGAAATCTCCCTGCCACCCTGCGGCGTTAGGAGCGGGGCTGTGGTGTGTATTCAGCAATTCCATCTTGTCCTGGTGGTTTTTGCTGCTGCAGTTAATTCTCTTTGCATCCTCCGATTTCCCAATCGCAATTTTTTTTTTTTTTTTGAGCGAGCGTGGACCGGTGCCCTCGTTCCTCCTCCGTTACGTTACCAGGCTAACGTGCCCCTGGCTTGGCTGGCCAGTGTGCCCCCCAGGAGCGTTTTTTCCCTTCGAGATGGAGGTTAGCTGAGCTCTAGAGCTCCGCCATGGATGGCCTCACCTGGGAAAACACAAACCTCCCTACACCACTTAAACAACCTGGTATTTAATTCCACACTTAGCTGCCTTTCTCCTTTCCCTGTGAAACAGGGGCGATGTTTTTAAGATCCCTTTGATGTGCTTCCCCTTCAGCATCATTTGGGCATCCCCAGGAGCTGCCTGCAATCTGTGAGGTCCTGCGAAGCCCTGCTGCTAGTGTCAAAAACCCATCCACCCCTGTGGATGGTGGCCCACTGAGTTGAGAAGCCTTCGAATCGCACCTCGCGCCTGGGCTCAGGGAGGCCAGCACGCCGTCCCTCCTCCTCCTCCTCCTCCTCTCCCTGTCCTCTGTTGTGCTTCGCAGGGTCAAATTCCCAGAAAAAGCTGCCCGCCTTCCTGGGATGCTGGAGATGTTTTTCTGGGCAGCTGGACTTTTAGAGATACATCCCACCATCCTCAGCAGCAGCATGGATTCCTCCAGCTAATCCTCTCTCCCTTTGCTCTCTGACAGGTTTTTTTCTTTCTTAAGCCAAACTTCCCAGCAGGTTTTCTGCGAAGGCTGGGTCTCCCCGATGCCCTGCACTTGTCTTTCTGAACCACGTTGTACATCAAAACCCGTTGCCTGCCTGCATCCTCATCTCTCCCTGAGCTGCTCCGTGGGGCTGTGCCCCGCTTTTTGCAGGGCCGGGCAGGTTTCTGCACACAAGGGCGGGATGGGATCCACCGGAGATCTGTGCCTTTCCAACAGCACTTTTGTCTGCAAGGCACATCAGGAATAGGCAGGTGCTAATTTTATTCCCTATCTTTTGCATCGCTCCTGCTGCCCAATGCTATTTTGTCTTCCCTCATCCATGCTCAGTTACTTGCCATAAGCTGATTTGCTTTTTATTGTATTTTTTCATCATTATTCTTTTATCCCAAATGTCATCTCACTCCCCTCATCCACCTGCACCAGGTTATTAAAAGATAGCTTGACAGCCCTATCTAATGCTGTCCGTACCCTTCGGGGAAACGTCTCCAGAGTTAGCCAAACGTACTGGAAAAATCCTGCCACGGTTTGAGGGCAGCCCGGTTCTGGCCCTGGCGTGGCAGCATCTGCGGAGGTCAACCTGGCACTCACCAGCAGCAAAAGCATCTTCCAGAGGGAAAAGCCCGCTGGTATTTGAGGCTGGTGTGAAATCTAACCTGGAATTTCCTCTCCCTCAGCCTCCCGCACATCAGCAGCACCAAGGAAATCTGAACTGATCTGGAAAGGACTCCTCAAGGCAGTAAGGGCTGCAGATGATGGGGGCGTGAGTTTTTATTTGAAACTAAATCCTGAACTTTGGGTAAAGTCTGTGAAAAAAAAACAGATTTATTTGGGGATAGGCTCAGGGACAGCAGCGTGGCTGTGTCATGGGCGGCCACCACGCCACGATCGCCCTGGCATCTGTCCTCATCCATCCAGCCCTTTCCTCTGGCATTCCCACAATCTTCCTTACCTGCTGCCAGTGTGGCTTTTGGCAATTTTCGGAGCCTCCTGACACCCATTTTAAAAACCCTTTAATGACCAAGATGGCCCTTTCTGACCAAACCCTCCACTCCAGCCACAGGGCAGCAAGACAGGCTACGGGCACGCCACAAAACCGAAACCAGGTCATGAACAGAAGATGTCACACGTGGACGCGGCTGCGTTTTTAGTGCAGCCACAAAGGTGCTGTTCCTAAAATAACACTCATTTTAAAACCACGCACCATCCCGATAGCCCTGCACTAGCACGTGTCACTAGTAAATCTCATTCTTCTCTCTGCTTCCTCAGCAGATTGTTATTAGTGATTTCTTTTTCACCGGGTACCGTTAAACGAGCTGTTCTTTTAAATACCTATTTGAATAGGAGCAGCATCCCGCGTTGGTCGGAGGTGGATCGCACCTCGGTGCGTGCACAGGCATTAGTGTCTGGTGCCTGTACCCCATTTAACTCCACAGAAGGAATAGCTGGCCATTCATTACCCCGCCAATTAACATGTAAAACTATTATAACCATGTAAAACTACTGAGAAAACAACAGAAGGGGGCTGGAATGTCTTTTTTGCTCTGCCAAAATTTTTATATGCATTTAAGCAACTTCAGTTGTAGTGTTTTTCTTGGAAAGTTTGGGGGTTTCCATCCAAAGTCTCTCTCCATGAAAAAAATGGGAGTTTGCAGTTGCCAAAAAATGCAGTACCTGAAGTGTGGGATTTTTAGAAAAAAAACCAAAACCAACCAAAACTCCAATGTATAATGTTCTTGCGTTCACGAAGGACTCAGTGTAATTCAAAAAGATATTTTCAACTGTAAAAAAAAAAAATACTTCAGTGGGAAAATTTCCACCCACTCTGGTTGCATCTCTTCCCTCCAGCTCTGAGAGAGAGGAAGGTTTTCTTCCAGATGAGGGTGGTGATGTATTTCAATGGACAGACAAGAAAATACATCGATATAGGAAAAAAGCCTGAGTGGGAAGATGCAGTCTGAAACTTCCTACTAGGTGGGCAACCGAGGCAGGTACTGAGCGTAACCGCCCCTTCCAGTGCCTAAATCCCACGGGTTTCCGTCGCTGGGGTCTATACAACTCATTTTTTTCCTCGGAGCCCTGGCCGTGCCGGGTCTCCGATGCGAGTCAATAGTTTTGGCTCAAAACTAGCGCTCCCGTAACGCCGGCGGCGACGGCAGGATGCAGGTATGAGCCGGTGCGCCCGGCAGTCCTACCGGAGATTTTCCGGAGGAACCGTGTTTTCCTACCTTGCACAGCTTTTGCTTTACAGGCACTTGTGAGCATCTTTTTAATTTTTGTTAAACAGAGCTCCCCCTTTAATACTTGTGTATTGATTCGCTTGTGTATTAACACAAATGTGTATATATATATATGCATGCACGCAGACCCGCACAGACACCCCGCTGCTGCAAATATTTGGCACGCTTAGGAACAAGGGGGTGCGTCGCTGGACCGGGACCCCGCGTGCTCCAGAGGCACGAAGCGAGCTGTCGCCACTGCCTGGGGAGGATTTCACATCTTCAGCAATCCCAGGAAAAAAAAAAAATAAAAAATCTGCGGGCGGGACTGGCGAGGGCCTCCTGATGTTCTGCACCTTCCTGATGGATGGGCAGGATCCTGACGAGATGCTCCGTGTTGAAAGGGAGGGGACCGAGGCGCGCAGCACCCCAGCCGGGAGGGGATACGGCCGGGATCGCTGCCATAAACCCCGAGCGGCAGCGCGGCCTTTTGGCAAATAAATAATTTGTGTTGCGGTTGCAGCGTGCCGGCCCCGGCACGGAGCAAAGCCTGCCCGGAGATTTGGGGTTGGCGGCACGGAGCGAGGCCTTTGGTCATTTTCCCATCGTGTCCCCCCCACCCGCAAACGGGGGAGCCCCGGGTCTGGCAGGGGACGGCCACCCCTCGTCGCGTTGAGGAAGAAGCAGGGCGGGGGAGAGAGGAAGGGATAACTAAAAACGCGGGAGCATCCCGCAGCCAGGATGAGATGGTGGGGGGGCTGCGGGGGGCTGCGGCCTTGCTGGGGTGGC
>VZTL01025383.1:72280-98800 GCA_013400535.1 Scopus umbretta | reverse complement strand
CCTCTCCTCGACCAGGCTTTTTGGGGAGGGGAGCCGGCTGCGCCGCTGGGGGGGACACCCAGCTCTCGTCCAGGCGGGGTCGGAGGACAGGGTGGGCCAAGCCGTCGGGGAGCCGACCCGCGTCGCACGTGGGATTCGCAGTTCCGCACCGCTGGAACCTGTAGGATTTGCGTCGAAGCAACCCCGGGGCAGAGGGGAGGTGAGCCTGTGTGTGTGTGGGGGTGTTCCAGGGCAGATGGGTGCAGCTCCGGCGCTGCAAATGCTTCCAGCGAGGGGCTGGGGTCTTTGCACGCCTGGCAGCCCCTCCAAACGCAGCCCCACGCTTAATAATGCCAGGCAAAAGACTTTAATTCAGACAAGAGTCTTACATTCCTAGTTTGCGGCTTACTGCTTAGCGTAGGGGCTCAGAGGGATCACCAAAGCTATTCTCTGCCGTCAACGCGGCTTAACGAGATGTTGAGGAGAAACTAGGATTGAATAAAAAACAAGAAAACCCAATTGGAGCGATCAAAATGATTGCTGGACTAACAAGCTTTAAGGCCAAACTAGGAGAAACAGCTGGTGCTGTGCTGTAAGTGGCTGTATCATCCTCTCTCTCTGTTTTGTGGCCACTTCCATCGAAATTGCCACCATAATATGAGGCAGGCCTACCTGCCGGCAGCCGGGGGCTTTCGGCAGCACTGCCCCGTTGTTTTCCTGGCAAACGTGTCCATCTAAAGCAGGCTCTTTTTTTTTTTTTTTTTTTGAAGATGTTATCGTTTTCCAGGACTGCTACGTTAAGGAAATTGCAGCCTTGATGAGCTCCATCGCAGCGTTCCTGAAAGGTGCTGCAAGACCTTTCTCTAGAAAACCCAGTTTGCTGCCTTGTGATTACACAGGGAGGCAAGATTAAACGTTACCTGCAGCCGCTCTTTTATGCTCTCGAAGGGAGAGGTGGAAGGATCTCTTGGTTTTGTTTTGGTTTGGGGTTTTTTTTAATGATAATTTTGTGCTGATGGCTTTTTCCTAAAGGAAAATATAGCTGCAACCTTTTGTTTCAGCTGCCTGGAATAATGCTGGGGTCTGAGCTGGAATCTGCCGAGTGCGTGTTTGCAAGCCATCGATAAATCCCAGCAGTCCCTTCAGTTGAGAATAAAGCTTGGTCAGAGAATAATCACGGTCTCCCCCGTCCCAAGTGCTCAGGAGGGGACACGGGGGGGGGGGGGTTCTGGCACGAGTGCCGTCGCCCTGCTCCCCTCCTGGCACCCAGCCCCTGCCGGGGAGGTTTGCAGGAAGGCAGACAGAAGTCTCGACAAACTACAGGTCTCCGAGGGCTGGGTGTTGCAGGGCCGGCCCTGTCCCCGGCCACGCACGTGCCCCCACCCCGGCACGCTCCCCACGGCTCTTTGGGAAACCTGGGGAGCGTTTCCAAATCGGGGTGGCTTACCAGCGCTTTCACCGTTTCTGAGAACCTACCAGAAGCAAAGAGGTTTTTCTTCCATCTTGTCAGGCCAGCCCGGCTTCTCGGTATTTGGGGACCGAAAAGCTATACTGCCTGTTTCTCCTTTTAGGAGGAGGTAAGAGGATCAGGAGGAGGCAAGGGCAGGGTCTGTAGCACAATGCTCCCCGCCAGGGACTCTGCAAACCATCCTAGGAGGAGGGGACGGCCGTGCTGGGGAAGCGGAGAGCGATGGTACCTGTGGCCAAGCCCATCCTGCTGCCGGGAGCAGGGACGGGCCGCGCACGCCCCGACCGGGCTCCTCCACACCAGCCTTCCCCCCATTTCGGCTGGGCAGTCACCATGGAGTGCCTGAACCCAGCTGGAATTGCACTTTCACCAACTTGGTGGCAAGTACCCGGAGGCCACGGCCCTCTCCTAGTTGCCTGTCTCCATTCTGGGTGGAAAACACCAAAGCTGGGCATCTCCGGCCTTCTGGACACCGAACCTTAATGAACTTTGTGCGTTTGGATACAAGAAGCCGGTGCGTGCAGGAGCTCTGCTGGAAGGGTGGCTGCGTAGCTATTGCACAGGGGAGGCAACTGTTGGGAAGGATGTTTCTCATTAATCTATTCAAGTTATTACCTTCATCAAACTGAAGTATCCTAGAATCCTCGCCCCAGCATCTGTCACTTGCCACCCACAGATAAATATTCATCCCTTGCACATTTTTTTTTTTTAGCACATCAACCAGGGCTAGGGGATGGGTCCCTAAATGCGCAGCGAGGCTGGGGAAGCGAGATGCCCCAGAATTCATGGGTTTCGCTCCAGTTTTACCATTTCCTCGCACAATAGCGAGTAAGGGCAGATCTCGACACTCCACCAACCGTTGCCAAACGCTATCTTGGGGAGCGACGTTTTGCGTGACTGACGCACGCGTGTTGGTGCGTTGGGCTTGGCCCTAGGGTATGGCATGCGGTGGCCTGAGCCGCGTTGCCACCTCCCCAGCCGTCCTGGCTCTGCTCGCCGCCCCGGGGACCGTTCCCCCCCCCTTCTCCCCACGCCGGGCGCTCACGCCTGCCACACGCACACGCATGCACGCTTCCCCCACATGCAGCTTGCAGATCTCGCACCTCCCACGCGGACACACTCATCGCCATGCACACACGCCTCTCCTCCCCACGCCGAGACGCCGCTTCGCCCCTCCGCTCGCATACCCACACGCACGTGGTCTGCCCCCAGCCCGGGCACCGGCGCTCTCTGACCCGTGCTCACGCCGGATGAATGCAAACCGTGTTCCCTGAGCCGCGCGGATACGTGTCCATCCATGCAAACCTATTGCTTAGAGCCCAAATAAGCGAATGCAGCCTCGCTGTTCCTCTAGGAGCCCGCGCTTTCCTGAATCTCTCTGGCACCGCTGCACGCCTGACCCACAGTCCTGTGCCTGCGGCACACGCGTGCACCGTCCTGTCTTTCCCCTGCACGCATGCACTCGCTCGGAGCCCCCCAAACCACGATACTGCTGACATGTCCTTATCTTTCTGCCAAAAATCCCTGCCACCTCCTGCCCCCATCCAGAAGCACCCTGATATTACATAAACCAGGCTTCTGAGGATTGCTTCAGTTGGATGCTGGAGTTGCACCACTCCTCTGCTGGGCCTGATTCAGCCCAGCTCCAAAGCCGGAGCAGGATTGCTCCCTTGCTTCAGGCAAAAGGTGCTGCATCCACCTGGATCAGCACCGATGTGAGCTGGAGCCGCTGCCGTCGCCCTTGCTGGAGCTGCTGGAACCTCTCTGGAGCAGAGGGTTGGAGACCTCCTGCCATTAAAGACCCTCTCCCCAGCAGGTCTGGAGATCAGGAGACATCTCAGCTGGTTCCTGTCTTTCTGTAGCTCCACAGATGCTTTGGAAATACTCAGTGATTGTACCCTGGGGACAGTTTGAGTTGTAACTGCAGGCTTGCCATGGGAATCCTAGGGCTGTGCATTGGGTTTGGGTTTTGCTGCTGAAACCGTGGTTGTGGGGCTGGATAAGATGGAGTGGAAGAAGGAAGCCCCAAATCTACTTTTGCCCTTTCCGTCCCTGCCAAAGCTGGTTTTCCCCTCCCTCCACCTCTCCCAAGCTAAGCATTTGGGATCTGAGACCGGATAGGGGCTCGGGGAGGGGACCAGCCCCTCTCTCGGGTCCCCGCTGCCCGGCCAGCCCTTGGGGAACGGCTCGCAGCGGTTCCCCGGACGGGAGGCATCCGTGGTGCATCGGGGCCGTACCGGGTCCCTCCTGCTGCCACCCCCTCGCCCCATCCCGGGTGCCCACGTGCTCCACGCAGCCTTGTTTCTCGGGAGGGCTACCCCAAAACGGATGGGCGGTCGCACCGCGGTGTTCATCTTGTGTAATCCTTCGTGCCCACTCACCTAAATGAATCATCCCTTTGATAGGTGAGTGAAATATAATTAGTGTTTTCATTGTTAGCACCGTGTGAGTAGGCAAGTGGGTTTTCTTGGCCCGGGCTGGGAAATTTTCGTGCTTTGCAAGCGATGGGGAGAGGGAAGCGGTGCGGTGGGAGCTGCCGGCGTGGGCTCTCTCGCAGCTTGTCCTGCCCGGGCAGGAGCGGCGGCAGCTCCGTGCCCCCCTTTCCCCACCTCTGCGGCGGCACCGGTGGCACCTCCGGCCGCTCTCTTAGCAGGTGCGCCAGGAGCTCCCAACCAAAGGGCTTTGAAGTGGTCGAGGAGATGAAAACCATGAAATATGTTGCAAAAGTAGGCCCCTTGCCAGTGTAAAGGCTCGCTCCCGGGGGACGGACCGGGGGATGCCGCAGCGGGACCTGCCCGTCCGGGAAGGGGCCGCAGCCCCCGCGCCTGAGCCGAGGATTGGGTTTGGATGAACCACCACCGGCCGGTGCCGCTGAGGGCAGCGGCATCACCGAGGGCTGCCTCATGCCTCTCTCCGTACTGGTTTGTGTTTTTTTTTCACGGGTTCCTCTACGGCTGCAGGGAACCAACTAGCGAGGGCGAATTTCCATGCGATCTATTCATAGCGCAGATGTCAGAATTACCTTAAAAGTATCAGCTCTCGTCTTACTTTGCTGCCGGGAAGGAATTGTTGATGCACTTCAAATAGTGGGTGGAAACAAGCAAATACAAATGCGCCCTGATCCCCGATCCTCCCGGTTCCTGCAGAATCCTGGCACAGCCTTAGCTGGTCCTAACAACCCCCTAAGAACCTGCTAATTAAAAAAAAAAAAAAGCAATGAACTTCGTTTATGAAGCATCTCGCTACCTGGATTTGGTAGAGAAGATGCTTGCAGTGCAGCAGTGGTTATAGGGGAGCAATAACTGAAACATCAGGACCCGCCAAACATAGAAAAATGAATCAAAATACTAAATGAAGACTCTGACTGGCATCATTAAAAATAAATGATATGAACTCATGGTAATTACTTATCTCGCTGGAACATGCTGCTTAGTTTCAGGTACAGCTCAGGACAGAGGAAGAAGGATTTTGACCCTGGGGAAAAGCGCATGAGAGAGAAATTGCCAGACAGGCCGAGACCCTCACTCCGTCTTCTCGGGTGTTTTATCCAGCGCGTGGTGCTCTAGGGGACGGGGTAGGACCCCGGCCTTGGGGCCACCTGAGCCCCTTGCACTCCTCTCCCTGACCCATAACGGAAGGTGACTTCAGTCCTGAAGCGCAATGTTAATATCCTTTCACTGGGGATGCTGGGCTGGGTTTCTCGTGGCCTTTAATGCAAATCTCAGGATATTGGCATGTGATTTGATATCCCATGGGGCTCCTCGTGGTTGGGTGACATCTGCTCCTGTAGCTGAACATTATTTTTTTTTTCCCTTGAAGCTCCAGCTTGTGGAATCATGTGATTTTTGCAAGATTTTCAGCTTCATTTCTGAAGCAAGGTTTCCACCCAGACTATTGCAGAAAAGTCATTCTTACAGGCTTGGAAACCAGCAGATGAGAGCTAAAAATGCCTCCGGTTTAAAAATGCCTCGATTTTCAAATGAACCTGATGAATTTTGAATGTTTTGAGTCAGGTAACGCTGATGCAGACGAATGATCTGTATGAATGTAGGCATGACTTGACGATAGAGAAGCTGGGCAGGATGGGGTTGGTGATGGTCTTACGGGGGGCAACACTGTGGTTTAGCATCTGTCTTGTGAGGTTTTGCAGTTTTTGCCTGTTTGGGGTCTGGCTTTTGCATTGACTGAAGTCCTGACCAAGAAAGGACTTTTTCTGCAGGAGTTTGCGATAGTTACAGGAGAGTCTTGATGGTAGTTGTCCCCGCAATAAGCCGTTTAACTTACAGTTAAAGTATTTGTTAACAAAAAGGGGGAGCTTGGAGAAAAAAAACAACACTTGAATGGCAAGTGTTTATATTTTGGGGTTTGATATTGGCTTTTCAGAGACAGATTCTGACCTTTGAATCAAAAATCCTTAAAAATTGCAATCGCTGCGTGAGCATTCCCTTAGAACAACCACTCCTTTCCCAAAATTATTCCCTGAAGAGGTTCCGCTTACTCTTAACATACAGCAGAGCATCATGAATTTTCATGAACGAGTGAACAGCGAGAGCAAGGTCCCTAAGTCTGCAGATATTCGCACCAAGATGATCGCTATAAAGATATGATCTCCTGCTCAGGGCACCACTTTGGGTCTGCAAAGTGTTATCCCTGGACCGAATAAGGGATTGATCATTTATTTCACAGGAAATATATAAACCCTGCTCTCACCTCGTTCTGTCCCACGCCATCCCCGCTCCTGCTGCAGCCTCCTCTCCCCAGTCCATGGGGAGCTCAGGCTCATCCCACGCGGCTGAGCATCTCCCACACCTGGCAAAGAATGCAGCCCCCCAAACCCCGGCACCGGCACACAGCGCCGTCTGCGAGCGCCGGAGAATTAGCCCTTACTCCCGTGAGCTCTGCTGAGAAATGGGGTGAGATCACAGAGTTTGCGATGAGGATTAGAGCGCGGGAGGATTAACGGACTAAGCATTAGCCCGATTTCACTCTGCTTTGTGAGAGGAGCACATTAGCCGTAATAAAGGTGCTGAGCGATATGTTAATGTGTTTCACATCCCTCGTGCTAAAGCCTCATCCCGGTTTTGGCCCCAGTCGGTGGCTGAATCCACAGGGATTCAGCTGCCCTGGGCAACATTACAGGCCCTGTTTCAGCCAGGGGATGGTGCTCCCTTGACTTTCCCTGGCTCCGGCAGACCCGGCGCTTCCCATTCCCAGGAAGACTAGAAATGTCTGTCTTTCTTTCCTTTTGAAAAGCTGTATTTCCCCTGACTCCGGGACCTGGCGCTTTAAGACAAATCGCGACCGGCCTGAGGCGCATTATGAGCCCCATCAGAATTAGCGATGGCGAGGTTTGATTGTCACCGTAACGGTTTGAAGCATTTCTCCAAATGCTGGCTGGAAGCAGGAGATACAGAAACAATGAGAGGGAAGAGGGAAGGGATGCTCAGGACAGACCTGTGTTTTCCTGCACAGGGCGGAGAGCAAATCGAGTTTTTCCCCCTCGAAGCACATAGCCGAAATGCCTCGGAAGCCCTTGTCAGGTGGGCCCGAACCTAGTCATGGGTCTGGGGGGATGCTCCTCTCACAGATGTTACCCGAGCTGAATTTCCATACGGGATTTTTCTGGAGCGGCTTCTCCTTAATATTATAAGTGCACGTATTCATCACTCGCCAGTCCCTGCGGAAGATGGCTTAATTCCTGCAGCTGGGCTTGTCTTCAGAGGTGGGGCATCAGCTCTGGGGCTTTGCCCCATTCCCTGCCCTGCCGTAGGTTTGCTGTAGGCTGTGCAAAGCCACTTCGTGCCCGCCGCAGAAGGCGGCACACACCTTCTTTTGTTGGAGGAGCTCGTCCTCCACCTCGCTCTGTGCCTCAGTTTCCCATTTGTGAGTGCAAATACCAGCAAGCTTTGCAATACCCTGATGCACATTAATGTTTGCCGGTGAGGGAAGTAGCTTCATTCCGCTGATCTCCTGATTGGAAAGTATCTTTGGGGCAGACATCATGGCGATGAGAATATAAAGGACTCCCCATGTTTCGGATGGGGCTCATATCCCCCAGATGAGCATTCTCGCCACACGTGAACCTGCCTTTCGGATGATTTTCCCTATGGAGAACGGTTGAGCAATCCCTGTTCTGTGGTATTGCAGCCAGAGTTACTTTATGTTGTGATTTGCATCCACGGAGGAGGAGGCAGATTCCCTGGCTGTGGTGTGAGGCTGTATAAACCCATCTCCTCTCTCCAGCCCCCGGCTCTTGCTCCTGCAGAGGTGCCCAGCGAGGCGCTGGCTCTGCCGGGGCCAGCCCTGCACCCATCTCTACCTGGTTGCAAAGTGATCTCCTACGGTACCTCATCCAAACCCAACAACTCCACCAGATTGCTTCCGTAGATGCAGGGTCCTTGCCATTTAGCTTTTAAAAGTGCAAGCTAACCATGCTGATATGAGCTGCAGACTTGTAATGATTTATTATTTGCTGAGCCCCAGCGACAGGCTTAATGCTACCCAGCAGCCAGGCAAAGCAGCCCGTGACAGCTCTGCTCTAGTCCTCCTCTTCTCCTCCCTTCCCTCTGCTCTGCTCTTCTCTTCTCCCTTCTCCTTTCCCTCTTCCCCTTCTCTCCTCCATGGATGCCTAGACCTCACCGTGCCCACCGTGTATGTATGTATCCAGCCTCGCATTAAGCAATATGACTAACATCCATCTCGTGTTCGTGCCTGCAGATTATATTTGCATACTCAAAAATCCATACTTTATTTCTTCCCCCGTGTAAGCAGTTACCAGAGCGTATTTTTGGCAAAGTAGCAGCCACAGCAGAAGCACCTGACTGTGGTTTTAGCATGGCTTGGTGATGGTCAGAGGCATGGAGAGCCTTGGCAGGGCTGGGAGGAGGTAATTTGCCGCTTGTGCCGTATCCGTGCGGCGTTGCACACATGCACCATCGCTGATACCCACCTTTCACGGTGGGCAATGCAGGTGGCAAGCCCTAGACATCCATATCATGCCGGTGTGGGATTTAGGTGAGCATCTGGGGGACGATTGCTCCTCTCCGACCGGCAGCTGGGGGGACGGGGCAGGGAATGCAAGTCACCCAGCGCAACGCCTTGTCCTGCTGCCGGGAGCGATAGTGCAGGAAGGACGGCTCTTGGGATGTCTTGGCAGCAAATGCGCATCCCGCGTGCATGCTCGGGAAGACCCATACGTGCAAGCAGCATGTCTGGGGGGCATATTTTTACCAGCGAGGCCTCCTGACTGCTGGACATCAGCTGGGGTGGCCAACGGGGATGTCCCCATCATCCCACCATCAGGAGTGAGGCTGAATTAGCATCCTCCAGTCCTCTCTTTTTCTCTCACGCGTCTTCTCTTTGGGATGGATGTTTCTGAGATGCTAAAGATGCTTTTTTGCATGAATCCTCCCTGGGCCTTCCTGATATGGAATAGCTGGGAAGTGATATCTGTAAAACTTGCTCCTTCTGTCGTAATTCAAGAGACCGGCCTAATTATTGCCATCGGACATCTTTTATTAATATGCTGCAGAGTTCAGAGATAAGAAGGGAGGTGAGCATACCAGGAAGGATCCTTCGCAAGATAAACTAGCCATTTGCAAGGCCTAATTACTTCGGCTTGGTTTGGAAAACTGGCCGAGCACTTCGGACATCTCAGACCTTGTTCCCAAATTTCGCTGAGTGGCGAAAGTGAGCTGGGAGGTTTGGATCACTGCTGTTGCTGAACACAGTCACCGTAACAGGTGGATCTGGCAGTGCTTCAAGGATGGGACACAGGCTACAGAGAAACCTGCCCTTTGAAGCCTGCTGCTCCCATGTTCTGTGAAAGCCTGGGTAGCTGCGCCCATGTTGCTGATTAATTTAGCTAACCTGGAAATACCTTGTGTTGACCCGTGACAGTAGGTTATTTGTATTTTTTTAACTCTTTTTTTTTTAAACTATTTTTCTAAGCATTGGACTTTTTCCGAGGTCGTGTTGTGATAATAATACGTACATGTCCACGGGCCTCTCAAATGCTTTACAACACCCTAAATGTTGTCTCTGTCGGAGAAACAGAAGCAGAGCAAGGCAGGGCAGGTCTGTGCAGACCTCCCCGTGTGCTTTACCCCATGTGCTTGCCAAGGGCTTCGTCCTGCAGGACACGGAACTGGCCGTCTTGGTTCGGGCAAAGCCTGTGAGCAGCCTTCAGTCCGTAAAGCTTGTACTTAATGGTGTTCCTGGGCTGGAGCCAGAGGGCTCAGCAGCCTGCAAAATGCCAGATCCTTGGGTACAGGGGGAGGGAGGAAAGAAAATGCAGCCATTCCAACCCAAAAAATCCTGACTTCTGTCTCCTTCCAACGCCATGGTAAAGATGGACCAGGTTTTTATCCAAGTGCATGATCCCACCTTCGGCCAAGGGAAGCCCCACGTACGTTGCTGGGCAGTGAGCAGCCCATCATCCTCCCTTGGGGCTTCTCCCTGTATCGTTCAAAGTCTGCCTGTTGCTCTGGCATGCCCTAAGGTGCTGCTTATTTGTCTGAAAGCCGGAGTCCCCTGGGCATCGTTGTTGGTCTTCGGCATCTCTCCATAAGCAAGAGAGGACTGCGGGTGGCAGGCGGCCCCTCGGCTGGGGGCAGCAAGCGGCAAAGCTGGGGGCTTTCCACCCTGTGGCACTTCTCACCTTCACCTGCGGAGTGCAACGCTGTAGGCCACCTCCATCTGGGCCAGAAAGGCCATTTTCTAGATGTTTCAGGTCTCCTTTCCCTCTCCGTTTCGCTCTCATGTGCGAAAGGCACCTGGTATGGAGACAAATGGCATCAATGGAGTGACTCTTCTTCTTGCCCGAGGTTTCAGGCTGGTGTGCTGCGTGTGGGAAGAGCAAGCCCTGAGTTGGTTGCCTCTTCCCAGCCACGGTGAAGACCTCAGCTGCAAGAGCGAGCAGCTTCCTCCGCGGTCCCGGGCCCATGAGCACCGACGCAAGCCCCGCTGCAGCGGCTGTACCCCAGGGAGATGAACTGGAGACGGAGACGGGTCTCCTCCTTCCCCACTCCCCAGGAAAAACACCCCAAAACCAGCAAAGCCGAGGCAATGAATAGGAACCCATCATTCTTCCTGGTGTCTGTAATGCCTCTGATCCTCCCGGAGCACTTTGCAAATAGGACTTAATTAGTCTTCCCAATGCCCACCTGAATTGCTGGAGTGCCGCTGCATTATCTCTCTTTCCAGCAGGGAATGTGGAGGTGATGAGACTGCGCCCAGCCGGCTTGCCACCAGCTTTGCACGGGGTCCCGCTCACCTTCCCGTTTCTGCAGGGTACAAACCAGGGCGAACCCTGATTTGAGGGATTTTGGCGTTATGGGAACAACAGGAGCAGCCCTGCAGACTCTCTGCTCTCTTCCCAGAATGAATTTTAGCCTCCTGAGCCAAATGCTGAGAAAGCGCTGAATAACTGCAACAAATTAGATTACTTTTTGGTACTTGTCATTTCTCAAAACATATGATCTTTTGCTGAAGCATCAGGAATGATGCTTTGGAGGCCAGTAACTTCCCGCTTTCTGCTGTCAGCCTGGCTGCCTCCAGCCAAGGATGAGGCTCCGCACGGTCCTCAAGGCAATGGAAATTCCTGCAGGAGTTTTAAAAGCCATTTGGAAACAACCCAGCCTTGCTCCAAGGGGAGGCAGCCAAACAAAACCCCACCCCAGGCTTAAGAACACAAGTGAAAGTGGCCAACAACCGCATGGCCCATTTTCTTCTCTCCATGTTTTCATCCCATCCCGAATTTCCTTGTCTTTCTTGCGAGCCTGTTTCCTGTCTCACCCTCCATCTGCTGTTTCCGAAAGAGGAATATTCTTGCCGATCCGTCTTTCAGGATGACTTCAGTTATTTTCTCCCAGACTCAGGTTATGCCCTCTCCTTATCTCTCCTTATCTCTGCTTATGTGGCCACATCCCCACCCGTCTTGGCATCACCTTTATCTTGGCCAAATCCTGCTGGAGCGATTGCACCAGGAGTCAAGAAACCTTCCTCGGGGTAAAACCACGGCGAGCGAGAGCGCAGCCTGCTTATTCCCTTGGACTCTTATTTTGCTGCCATTACAATGAATGGCAAAATTCCCATTCCCCAGGCAGAATCAGGCCCTCTATTCGGCAGGATCATGGTGGTGGCTGAGAGTTCTTGGCTTGCCTGTCCAGTTCTCTCCTATCGTGCATCTGCTCTTGTCCACGATTTCCACCCAGCTCTAGCTCTGGCCCCACAGCTCGGCTGCCTGCAGCTGCCTGCACGATGCTGCCCTGACCACGTAATGGATGCTGCATTTTCCCTGATGCAATCATTCCATTAATCTCATGCAATTAATGCTTTGGGAAGCATTTTGCAAATATTGATAGTAAGGAAGGAGCTACAACCCAGAAATGGTTGCTGCTTTGGTTGTATTACCAGACTAAGTCACACATTCCCTAGCTCAGGAGGATTTTCTTTCCGTGTCCAAGACTTTTTTGGCTGTTCTTTGTCCTTTTTGCGCAGTACAAAAGGGCCACATGGAAGGGGGATGGATATTTGTGGCATCTTGGAGGCATCCATGAGAGTGACCTGTGTGGCTGAGGGGAAGAGGTTGGCACGTTTTCCTCCCCAGCAATTCTTCTCCATCATGGTGGCTTTGCCTCTTCCATTGCTTGGGCAATGCAATCAGCTTGTGGCCAGGGTTGCAGTAGTGTTAGCTTGCTCCCTGTTTCCCATCCCAACGGAGGCACGTTTCCCGCTTGGGCACAGTTAAAGAGAGTGTCTGCTCTTCTGGCCCGACCCTGGGAGGTGCTCAGCTCTCTACATGTGCACTGAAGTCCTTGAGGACCTCCGTTCAGCACCTCAGCAGATCAGCCTGGGGACCTTTTGCATCGGACGAGCTCGTCCTGTTACACCCAGCCCCATGCTGCGGCCCCCACTGCACGGGCTTCCCATTGCACGCTCCCTTTTCAGCCGTCGTGGGTCCATGCTGGCACGTAAAGTGGAAAATCATAAAATCCTGTTTCCTCTGCAGGGAGGAAGAGTCTCCTGGCTCCTTGTGAGATTAAGCTTTGTGCATATATCTGCAAATGTTAGGGGGCAGAGGTTAAGCTGAGCAGTGCAAAGGGAGGAGGTGACAGTGCTTAGCAATGCAGATCAGATAGCTCTGAGACCTTCCAGTATTCACGGCCAAATCCTGGGATATTTAGGGGTTTAAAACATAATGAAGTCAGATGAAGGAAGGAGTGCAGGTGAGGAAGGGTGGATGAACTCGGCTCCCTGGAAGGAAGCTCTTTGATCTGCTGGTGGCCATGAAGGTGGCCAGATCTCTTGGTGGCCACAGGGGAGGTGACCGTGCCCTCCTAGGCAATCCCCAGAGGCAATCCATGCTGCTGCCTCCAGCAGGGAAACTATCAGGAGAGCAATGACACCCATGAAAGCAGACTTGGGCTTTGGGTTGTGCGCTCTGCTTGGAGTTGCTCCACGAGGCTGGAAGGGGAGAAGCAGGATGGGCCTGCAGGGTGGGACGGATCCTCGAGTCCTTGCATCCTCTGCTTAGAAAAATCAGCCTTGCCAGGGAGATGCAGCGATTGCTCCTGGCAGCTGTGCAGTTCTAGGAGCAGGTTTTAAGGCCACGCAAAGGTGACAGCTTCCCGCGCACCTCTGCCGCGCTGGAGATGGGCCCAGGCGCTCGCTGCAGCTATAACCTGCTGTGACCAATTTGCCGCCTCTGCTCCAGCTGAGACGCACTGTCACGCCTGCTCCGAGCGCTTTGTTCTGCTCTCCGCCGCTGCCGCTGGTTTTCAGCAAAGGGCCGCGCTTGCTTTACGGTGCTTTGATTTAATCCGTTTGTTTTTTCAGCTGCAGATTTGCTAGGAGATGGGGAGGTCAAGGGACCTGTCTGGGGCCAGGGACCGCGTCAAGTGATTCAGCCAAGGGAAAAGGAGCCCAGGACTTGAGCAGAGCAGGCTCTGACAGATCCCGCGCAGGACCTTTTCTCCCTGTCCCCTTGACCACACTGACATCTTTCCCTGAAACGCCTTGAATCCACCTCTGGAGGAAACAGGAGGCTGAGCGCGGGGTGAGGACATCCCAAGCCATCTTGGAGGCTCCGTTTGCAGGGGTGCTCAGGGCGTTGGGGGAAATCTCTCTCACCCAGCTGCTGCCCATCACCCCCAGTAGGTTGTCCCACCAAGATGCTCTGGGAAGGAGCCGGAAAGGGGAGCAAGATGGTGACAGGTCTGCAGGGGATGGATGGATGGATGGATGGATGGATGGATGGATGGATGGATGGATGGATGGCCTGGGCGGCTCTCCCCTGCCACAGGCACTATTCCAGGGTGCCGCTGGGCAGGGGGAGAGCCGTGGTGCACGGCATCGGTTGTTGCCTGTTCTTGAGGACACCAAAGTGGGCTTCAGTGGGACAAGCCAGGCTTACTGCTCAAACCCAACTCGAGGACATGTCTGAGGTCTCCACCAAGCTGTTTGCTGACTGTCTTGCCAGTTGTCCCCCATCCTTCACCCCACCGGCACTGCCACCGCCTCCTCGCCCTGCCCTGCCGGTGCCTGCCATAATCCCAGTGCTCTGCTTCCCTGCCCGGTGCTAATCCTATAAACCCTCGGTAAATCCTGGCCGCCTGGCCCTCCCTCTCCACGTCCCTTCTCTGAGGCAGTCTTTGTGGGGTCCCCCAGCTTGGAGCTGGCATTTGTTTGGGGTTCACAAGGCTGTCACCCAGATAATGTAGCACCTTGGGGGGTTGTTTGCATCGGAGCGGCAGGAAGGATGCCTGAGCCCCAGGCGATTTGTGCAAAGTGCTGGTGGCTATTAGATAAGATGGCTGATGCACCCCAAAATGCACCCCAAAATGTGCCCGGGTGCTGGTTTCACACGCTGGGTAAGCAGTTCCCGTGCTCAGCGTGAGCTGCTCCAGCACGTACCCATCTCCAGAGCTACCGCTGAGCCCTGGGGACCCGGCGGGGGAAACCCCTGAGGATCCCCCTGGGGGCAGGATCGGGATGAGGAATGAAGTGGAGCAAAAGGATGCATCGCTGTAGGGTTGGGATCGCTCCTTGCAGCAAGAGTAGGGTTTATCTGGGATGGGGATGGACAGCACAGGCCATTTTAATAATCCTTTCCACGGGGCTGTTGGAAAATGTTGAGAGGGAAAACACAGCAGCAAGGCAGGTAGGTCTCAGGGAACAATATTTGTGCAGCCAAAAGAGCCGGCTCAGGTAGATGGACCTGCTCAGGTCTACAAATCACAGCCTGATTGCTAAGGGCAAAGAGCATCTTGTGCAGAGAGGGGATGGAAAGCCTCTATCAGACTGAGCCGGTGGTAATCATCCAGGCCATTTTCCTGGGGGCCGTTTCGGTTTGATTCCCACAGGGTTCACTATTTCAGCAAGTCTATTTTAAGACTCCCTTGGCGTGCGAGAGCGGGGCTGGTGTGAAGGGAGGCCCCGATGCTGCAGGGTGCTGCCTGCACCCGTCCCGGCGCGGAACCCTGCTCTTTGCATCGCCGGCCGGGAATGGGAGGCAGCAGGACAGCCTGGGGCTGGGACCGGCCGCAGCATCCCAGTAGCACCAGTACCGGGCGAGGAGCCGTCCTTGGGCTCATCAATCCACCCCGCAAGAGCTTAGGCGGGCGGTGAATCACTGCATCTCGCGCTAGTCCGGGAAAGATTAAGCCGACCTAAGAATAAAAACAAGCCTCGCGGTTCAACCGGCTGGGATAAAATGAGAAAGCGTGCCAATCGCCGAGCCCCAGGAGGGGAAGGGATTATAAACCCTGGGCAGATTATGGCCGTGCGTTTCAGTACACCGGGCAGGCATTACGCTCCCGTTGCGTTTCCCGAGTTGGATGGGTTTCTTGTGCCTCCATTCCCAGTGCCGCGGTGAGGCCCCGTGTGCGTTTCATCCCGCTAACAACCAGTTAAGCAGCTCCAGCAAGTGCCCGTGCAAATGTAGGAGTTCAAACAGGGGCGCGTTTCCGAGGGGAATAACCAAGTGGATCTCTCCCTGTGAAGCCTTTATTTCTGTGGAGCCGCTCCCTTCCGCTACACGCCGGATGAAAGGTGCTCTGTATATAAATAAATGCATTGTAATATACCATCCACTTTGATCGCTGCTGGCAGCATGGACGGGATCGGGGTCTGCTCCCAGATAACAGTTCCCCTACCCCGTCTCCCCGCTCCCTTCCCTTTCAGATTCGGGGTTGATCTAAGGGGCAGTTCCTCGAAGCATCCCTCCATGCTCGGTGGTGCCTTGGCTGGTTTCTGGTATTTCCCTGCTGCAGCTGGAGTGCGTACCTGCAATCCAGCCAAGCTGTTGTTTTTCCCTCCCACAACGTGACATTACAGTCCTTGTCACGGAGATGGGACTGGGATCCAGAGCTGCACTTTGCTGCTCCTGCTAACAAAGGGCTCGCAGGGGAGTTTGATGCCGTTAGCGGTCCACAGGATGCCATGCCATGAAACCCCTCTTTGTTTTTGTCTCCTCTTCCCAGGGACATACCAGGGCCAGTGGGTCGGAGGGATGCGCCAGGGTTACGGCGTCCGGCAGAGCGTTCCCTACGGCATGGCTGCGGTTATCAGGTCACCCCTGAGGACATCCATCAACTCCCTGCGCAGTGAGCACACCAACGGCACGGCGCTGCACCCCGACTCCTCGCCGGCGGTGGCCGGCAGCCCCGCTGTCTCCCGGGGTGGCTTCGTCCTCATGGCCCACAGTGACGCCGAGATCCTCAAGAGCAAGAAGAAGGGCATCTTCCGGCGGTCGCTGCTGAGCGGGCTCAAGCTCCGTAAGTCCGAGTCCAAGAGCTCCTTGGCCAGCCAGCGGAGCAAGCAGAGCTCTTTCCGGAGCGAAGCCGGGATGAGCACCGTCAGCTCCACCGCCAGCGACATCAACTCCACCATCAGCCTGGGCGAGGGCGAAGCCGAGCTCTCCGTCATCGAAGACGACATCGACGCCACCACCACCGAGATCTACGTCGGCGAGTGGAAGAACGACAAGCGGTCGGGCTTCGGGGTGAGCCAACGCTCGGACGGGCTGAAGTACGAGGGAGAATGGGCCAACAACAAGCGCCACGGCTATGGCTGCATGACCTTCCCCGACGGCACCAAGGAGGAGGGCAAGTACAAGCAGAATGTCCTGGTCAGCGGCAAGAGGAAGAATCTCATCCCGCTGCGGGCTAGCAAGATCCGCGAGAAGGTGGATCGGGCCGTCGAGGCGGCCGAGCGAGCGGCCACCATCGCCAAGCAGAAAGCGGAGATCGCGGCATCCAGGTAAGGCAGTGTCCATCCCGACGTGGCGTCTCGGCAAGGGTCCTGCCCCGACGGCTGTGGTTTGATGGGAGAGGTGGGCTGAGACTTTTTGCGGTAGTAGGTGCTTGGGGGGTATTTTAGGGAAGCTGCTGGAAGCAGGCAAGCGTTGCGGTGGGTGTCTGCTGGCGCAGGCAGCGGTCGGTACTATCTGGACCCCCAAGTGGGAGCGGGCAGCATCCTGGAAAGCCAAGCCGCTGGGCTTGCCTCAGCCTCATGGTTGGTGTTCAAAATGGGATAGATCCAAGCCGAACTGTCCCTCTGCTAACTCCAAGCGAGCTGTGGATGCCTGACCTTCCCGAACCAGCCATCGAGGCCATGCAGGGTCACCCAGAGCGGTGCGTTCGCTGCAGCCTGTGCAGGGGGTGGCTGCACCGTGGTGGGACTGCACTTGTGGGTCACGGTGTGTGGGGCTCACAGGCTGATAGCTGTCCCTTAGGAGGTACTGGGTTATTTACCCTGTTTCTCCCTAGCCTCTTTAATGAGCAGGATGATACCCTTAGCAGAAGAGCTCCTGAGACGCTCTTTGCCCGTATCCTCTGTCTGACTTACAGGCAAGAGGAACCACCCCAGGGCTGGCCTGTGCTGGGAGGGTTCCCAGCTATTTCTGTTCCCAAAGGAGGTTTTGAGTGGAAAAGCGGTCAAATCACTGGCTGCAGCTGATGCTTGGGGAGGGTTTGCCCTGCCTGAGGCTCTGCTAGAAAGCAGCAGTCCTGGGTGCCCAAATAATCCCTACAAGCCTCAAGAAATCCCCACTCTCCAGGCTGGCTGTAGCCATCATGGAACTGCTCAGTGATTCAGAGCACTGAAAACCAGCAGGAGGGCGGGGGGGAGGTCTCGTGTCTGATTTAGGTTGAAATAGGGTCGAATTCCCAGCTCAAAGCAGGCCCAACTCAAGCGCCTTCTAGCTGGCTCCCAAAACATGCCTGGAGCTTCGTGACTTGCAGCGAGGTCCCAGGCAAGAGGTGAGCCAAGGAGGAAAGGCACCTCTGCTGATGTCAGGGCTCTTTGTATCACTTTTGGGGGTTGGTTTAATAGAGCATGGTCATTCCTTTCTGGTTTCTCAGCAAATGCTACATATAGCGGCCAGGCTGGGGGAAAAGGGCTGGGGTTAGGGGAAAACCCCAGGTACCTCCTCATCCCTTGTGTTGGATTAATTGTTGGGTCTGGATCATTTGTATGCAGAGTCATACTTGAAATCTTTATCGGAATGTCTGCTGATGACTTATCTGCAATGTGAATGAGACTCCCAGGCCTGCTTTGGGAGCATATTTGGGCTTGATGCTGTTTTCGAGCTGATGTTGTACCAAATTGTTGTCAAAGCTCTGGGAAAAAAAAAAAAAAATCCCACTAGATTGCCAGGTAGGAAACAGACTGCAGAGCAGCAGAAAGACCAGATCTTTCCCTGTGATCTGGGGATGTGAATGCCTCGATACAAAGGCCTGAATCCTGGAAATGTGGAGCTCTAGTCTGCCATGGGATGCCAGGTCGGAGAACCTGAGTATCCTCTGTCCCCAGGTGGTAATGGTCCTAGAAACCCATGAGAGCAGGAGTTGGAAGAGATATGACCCCCCACGTTGGAAATACATTAATGAGCTCTTGGCATATAGTGTTCCACCTTCTAATTATGAGAGAGAAGGAAATAAATCAGATAGCAATGCCAGGGCATGAATACCTTCCTCCCCTGTACCAGCTGGAGTAACACGGTCCTGAGCTCTGCTGGAGAGCTGCAGCAGTGCTGGGAGGGAGGATGCAGGCCGTGACCACGCGTGTGCACGGAGAAGGAGAAAAGCTGTAGGATTTGGGGACCACCCAGAGGACCCCTTTAATCATCAGTGAAGATACAAGGAACTAAACGAATGGGAGTGCATGGCTTCGAGGATACTCTGTCAGAGACTGAACCTGGTCCCACCAGAAAATGCTCCGCCAACAACCTGACATCTCCATCCCGCAGCCCGGCTCGGTCTTGACTAGTCTGTTCTTGACTAGACTCATGGGGAAGAAAGCAACCACCGAGAACCCAGGGCTTTGCTCTTTTTATGGCACAGCCATCGCCTCCGGTGCACAAGGGCTGCTGGTGTGTTGAAATGCCCTTTATTGATCTGCTGCGCAGCCCATCTCGCGCTGCGCAAGCCAGGGACAGACAGACTCCAACGTGACGCGCGCTGCGCATTAGTGCTGGGTTACCAACCGCAAATGACATCCGCCCCGGGAATTTTTGCTGCCTGTGTTAATGGTTTATGTTGAGACCCCAAAACCTATCAACGAAGAGCCAAACCCTTCGGCTACGGCCGGGCAGGATGGCAGGATTTAGGCTTTGCTGGAGACGCGGGGCAGGTGGGATTAGGCGGGCATAGAGGCTCAGCCCCAAGTCTTGGAGGGTGTCTTGGGTTTGCAATCCGGCTGCACACAGGAGAGACCCAAGGACCTCGAAATGCAAGCGGGGAGAGCTGCTTTGTCTGAAACCTGCGATCCTGCAGCTCGAGCTCTTGCCCTTCGCGAGGGTTTTTGCATGGACGCTCTCTCCTCGGCTGCCCCCCAGTACGCAGAACCAGAAGAGAGCAAGGTTTTACAAGCCTAGAACCAGCTAGAAAGGCTTTCATGTAATGAGTCTGATTAATTTTAAAGCTTCTAAATGAATAAACACTCCCCTGCAGTGCCCACACCAAATTGCAGCGTCCAAATGGAAAGAAATGCACAAAACAGGCAGTGGGTGCATTGGCGGAGGGTTCCTGATGCTCGTTTCGGTGGCTTTGGGGCTCAGGGGTGCAATCTTCCCCATCTAATACCGACGTGAGCTCTGTCTTACCAGCACCTGGGGATTTTATAACAGCACGGGTGTGTGTCTGTGTATGTGCGTGTGTGTATTCTCTTCTGTCTAATAATATGGCTGAGTTCACTCTGCAGCCTTTCCCTTGGTGGGGGAAAATATGTGCCCTCCCACGTATTTCATTAAATTTGTAAGAATTCAGTATTTTTGAAAACTCTACCACTCTGTCAGATTTGGTTGGAATTGGCCAACACGTTCAAAAGTTATTAGTGTGGGAGTGATGGCATATAGATATATAAACAGCACAATCACATAAGTAAGCCCCATTTCCTGAGGAAAGTAGGCTAAAAACATAGTGTACTGAAGACAAGTAAATTGGATTCTTAAAGTTGTTTTAGTCTGAAGAGAGTACAATGTTAGCTGTGACACAGAAAAGTAAGCTCATTTAAGGAGCAGTTTTTAGGTTCGGTAGACGGTTCTCCTAAATTGTCTGCGATGCAATTAAAATGAAGTAACACTTTCTTTCCTGTTACATCTCCCATTCACTGGAATGGTTCGGGTGAAGTCAATGGGCGAGAAGGGCTATGAATCAGGTCTGAAAAACTACCGCCGATGTCAACTGTCGGTTTTCAGAGGTAGCCAGGGAGGGAGCGGTTTTCCAGCCTGTTTAAAATGAAGGTGCAGGGTGTCCTCTTTGTGCTGTGGGGTGCTTCCTTGCCCTCTCGTATCAGCCAAGAGCCATCACTCTCTCCCGCTACCCTGGAAGGATGAAGGACGCACTGGAGACACCGGCTCCCATCTCATCAGTGATAATGTTGATATTTAAGGCAAATTGTCCATAGGCACCGGTGTGTCATGATCCACTAAAATATAATATCCAGGCAGGAGAGGTGGGCCAGAAAGCTCATCCTCACCCCTTGGCTTTTGGCACAGCTGCTGGATGTGGAGGACAGATGCACGTGGAGCATCGGAGGAGGGCTCAGGACCGACTCCAGCTCTCCACGATGGATGATGGCAGTGTTAATGCGAGGCAGACAGACCCTAATTCCCTCCAGAACTTCCTTCTGCTACCGCAGGTCAAGGTTTTGTAATTAGTGGCCGGATGGCTGACGAAAGGAAAGGCTGTTCCCAGTGCTAGGGGTGTGAGTCCCAGAGATGGGTGGCATTTGGCAAGCACTCAGCTCCTCTCCAGCACAAGGTTCATGGGGCCCTGTTGTTCAAGCACCTTAAATAACAGCTCCTCGGAGCCGCCGATGCTCTAGCACCCTGGAGGGGATGCTGTTCTCAGGTTAGTCCTAAGTAATGCACTTCCAGGCATAATTATAGCCAAGCCATTCACCAACAATGAGAAAAATATAATTAAGCTCAATAGTCTCAGGAGGAGCTGGGCTACAAATTAGCACAGTGTCATTCAGCTTCAGAAAGGGAAACTGGAGAAAAAAAAGAAAAAGGAAGCGAATAAAGACAACCTGGCAGTGAGGATGGCTAAAGGAAAATGTTTGGACTCAGCATGGATGCTGCAGTGAGGGCAAAGCATCCGTCCGTGTTTGACATACAATGGGGAGCAGGAAGGCCAGAAAAGCCCTGGAGAGCTGAACAGCAAAGTGCAGAAGGTTGCTTGAGCCAAACAGGTATTTTCTTCAGAAAAATGGAAATGCAGCCCAGGCAAAACCCACAGAAAAGAATAGATTCTGCAGTTCTGATCCCAAACATTTTAAGTTGCGGTAATGTCACTACCGGCAATACGCCGAGCCATAATAATGCTGCTTAATGCTCTCTCAGGCCTGTGCCTGCAGCTTTGCAATTGTACTTAGCTGCATTTGATTTAAGGTTTCTGCTGGCTTTTCTGATGCCTGGGGGAGGCGGCTGCGGGGCTCCCGCATTAGTCTCACCCTAATCCCCGCCTCGCGCTGCCGGCGGGGCTTTCGCTGCGGATGGAGAAAGGGGAGGAGGAGGGATGTGGGTTAAGGGGAACGCTGTGGCCCCAAAAGGGTTGCGTGTCCCCTTCCTTGGGTCGGGATGGTGGGAATGAGCCGGCAGCGGACTGAAGCCGAAATGGGTCACAGCTGAACCGGCTGCAGGGACGGGGCTGAGCGAATGCTTCAGGGATCAGCCCAAGCGTGGCTGGGCCTTCCACCACCTTGTCCAGCCCCTCTTTGGGCACCTCTGGGTCCAGGGTGGGGTTTACTCCACTTACGGCCCCTCGAAGAAGCACTGCCCCTTTCCCCGCTGGGGCCATGCAAGAGTTCAGCATCTGCAGCTCCCTGCGGCGTGGTGTTTGCCAGCTGGAGCTTGGGGCTGTGCAGAAGACACCTCTACCCATTAGCTGGGGACCGATGGGGTCACTGACGGCATCACCTGGTACCCGCTGGGCCTCGTGCAGGGAGAGCACGCTCCCTCCATCCCTTCTCCATCCGTCCCTTGCGGAGTGCAGAGGACACAGCGACAGGGAGAAAAGCGCAGAGGGGATGGATGGAGGTGACTCGAAGGCTGAGATCAGCTGGGGCAGGAGGTGATTCTCTTTACGGCAGCATTCGCTTTTTCCTTCCTGCCCTCCTTCCCTCCCAACCAGCCCCTGTGCAATGCAGGGAGGAGCAAAGCCCAGGGCTGGCAGTCTCCAGCGGGCTTCGCCATTGACCGAGAGCTGAGCAGGATGCTGCAGAGCACGCCGATTTTCCTTCCTGCCGGCTCCCTCCCCTCCTCCTGCCCGGGCACAAGCTCCGGCGTGTTGACAGGGGTCAGGCGATACCACGGCGGCAGAGATTAGGATCAGCTGTTATTCCTCCCCTTCGTGTGTCGCTGTCAGCTGGGATGGCACGGCTACCTCTGACTCACAGCAAGCCCAATTTCCAATTTCCACCTCTAGTCCAGGACACTCGAGGAACGGCAGATCCCCGGATGGCATCCCGGAGCATGATGTCCTTACCCATTGCTGGCTCCTGCGGGACCTGCTGTCTGCACCGTGACTATTTAAGTCCTCCCGCAATGCCAATTTAATAACTTCCTGCTCAGACAGGGCTTACAGCGTTAAACCCTTTTGCGGCCGTGTCAAAAGTCAGGACTAGCCAGCACGCTCGCGCAGTGCCAGCTCTGCCTGTCCCCGACTGCCACCCCGCTGCCTGCGCCGCGGTGCCGAGGTGGAGGGGCGCATCCGTGCGCAGACATGAATGAACAGGCTGGAAATTAAGTGCCTTTCATAGGAATGATGCTTTACAAAGTAATCCAACTGGAAAAACCTCGGCAGGGTCTTTTTTAGCTTCTAGGAGAGCAGCTCGGCATGGGTTTCCCTAGTCCCTCTCCCTTCGTTGCTCTCCCATCCTTCACAACCACCGCTCCCGGCTCAGCGGCTCCCACCGCCTTCCCTGTCCACTGAACCGACTGTGAGCTAAACCACCCCAGCTCTGTGGCCCAGGTGTGCCACGTGCTTTCGTTTCATCATTTCCAACATTGCTAGGTCATGATGAAGTAACATGGGCAGAGCAGAGATTCACAGCCTGTTGGATTCACCGTGATGCCAGCCGGCTCGTCGGGGAAGATCTCCGAAATCCACGCGGCCCTGGCAGACAGAGTTTGTGTCACGGCAGGCCCGCAGCAAAGTGCAGCTGGAGGTGATGGTTTTGCCATAGAATGAAGCAAGAGAGGGGTCTTGGGATGCGGGAGGAAGCAAAAAGCCTGGAGGCAGAGCCGGGATGGGAAAGCCGTGCCGGTGCCGGAGCGCGAAGTGCCGGTGCCTGCTCCGCGGTCACTTTTGCAGCGGGACCAGATGGAAAAAGGCAGGGATGGCACCGGCTGGCAGCGAGGCAGGAAGGATGGGAGGGTGATTCACTCCTGGCAGCCGCCGCTTCCACGGGAAGGGGCTGCCCCAGAGAGCTGGGCAGGAGGCGGGGGGCAGCGCGGGGGGCCGAAGGGGAGGCTTCCTCATCCTCCTCCTCTCCGGCATCAAGCTGCAGCCCATCGCAGCCCGGATCATCTGTCTGGTTTCTAATCCAAGCCTTTTACCAGCTCAGTGCATGGGCTGAGCGGCCAGCACTGCTGTCCTGCTGGGGCTGGCCCCGCTGCAGAATCAGCCCTTCTTGGGAGATGGTGCAGGATGATTTCAGCCTCCCGAGCTGTGCTAGATCCCCCCACTAACACAATAACCTCCCTGACTGCCTGCACAGCACGGGGAGGAGGGAATGGGCTGAAGAAGAGGATGGTGAAGCCGCCTCTTCTCCATGCTGGTGCTAGCATGGGGCAGCGGGGTGCTGTTGCCTGCTAGCTTTTGGGTGGAGCAGCCCTTCATCCGAGAGGAAAAAAAAAAAAGAAAAAGCCCACAACAACAACAAGAAGCCAGCCCCTGATTTTCCTTTCTGCTGCTTTTCCTATTCAACGAGCAGAAACTGCAGCATTGCTTTTCTCAGTGATCTTCAGGAGGGAAGGGAGGGATCCTCCCCCAGCCTGCGCAGCTGCCTGGCAGGCGCTGGCTCGGAGCCCCGTCGCTCTCCTCCATCCTCATCCTCGCCTTCTGCGGTGCGCAAGGAGACTGCTGGGGGTACGCACAAACCCGCCGCCGGGCCCAAGGGCTAGATGCGGGAGATGCTGCCCGCAGCATCCCAGCCCCTCGCTGCCATGTCCTGCCACCCTAACCCCCCCGGCTGTGCCGGTGGGAGCTGCTGCGCCGTGTCCCTGCCTGCTCCCACGCTGCACCCCGGCCTGCAGCGCCCTGGAGCTTTGATAGCGGAGGAGAGCCGAGGAGAAGGCTTGGGGTTCCTACACTACAGCTAGACTGCCTTTGCATCTCTCGAGCGAGGCCTGCATGCTTTTTTTTTCCTCTCCCAACTCCCGTTTTGGGTTTCCTGGCACACGTTCCTGCCAGCTACACTGCTCCCTCCCCAGCCACCTACCCACCCGCTTCCCTGCAGCAAGACCCCCAGCACCCCCATGCCCCTGTACCCCCCAAAGCCCCTTCCTCCCTGGAGAGAGGCAAAAGCAATATCGGGAGCACAAGCAAGACAAAAATGCAGAGCTGGGCAAAAATATTGAGTATTTTCCTTGCTGGTGTTCATGAGCATCGCTTCCCCCAACAGCCAGAGATTGGGATGCTGGGGGGACCGGCACCGCCGTGGGGGGTGCGCAGCGGCCGGGCTGGGGGCTCCTGGCCCCGCAGTGCTCTTGCTCTTGGTCGGTTTGAAAAAGCCTTGAGCAATGAGGTTTCTGTCACCTCCTCCATGCAGGACAAATGACAAGCTGTCTTGGTTTCCTAATCCAGGAAATTAAAGGATTTGACCATAGACCCTGCTAAGCGAATTTCCCCCTTGAAAATCCTGGGGGGATTTAACCCATGGATCCGACTGATTATCCCTTTAAAGTTGTGACTAGGAAAGGTCCCAATTCTTCAGGGTGCTGAGCACCCTAAAATCCCATCGCAGCGGCGACACAGCCGTGCCCGGTGCTCAGCCCGCCATCCGGCGAGACCTTCTTTTCACTTTTATCCCACCTCCGCTGCCCCCGTTCAACAGCAGGCAGCAGCCCTTCGCTGCCTGCTCGCTGCCAACTGGGACAGCAGAGCCTTGCTGCAACTGTGGCCTGAATCTGCCCCGTCCCATCTCTTTGCATCACCCTCCAGGGACACGGCACATTATTTGGGGACTGTTGGTTTTCCCAGTTCAGCATCAGGAGCAGCCCACGGGAGACAGGCTGGGTGCACCCCGATGGGAACCAGGTGAGCTCCGTGCTGGCAGCGCCATCTCCCATTCATGGACCTCGATGGCAGAAGGGAGCACAGGACCAGGCCATATAGCTTTGCCATATAGCTTTGCTGAATTCATTCTGCTCAGTTAAAGCACATCTGGTGTCCATCCTCAAAGCAAAACCTGCTGGAGATGGTGAACACCAGCAAGGCTGGGTCAGTGGGCACCCCACCATGAATCATCCTCGCGAGCCTTGATGGCTCGATGATGCCGCTCTGAACCCTGAGCAGCGGTTCCTAGTTGCGGGGTTGGACTCCCTCATGGAGAAGAAACAGGTTCATGGGCTCAAAGCTGGACACAGCAGTCACAGTGGATGTCCCACAGGTGGCCACGGCCAGTCTCCATCCAACATGACAAGATCTGTGGGGAGTTTCAAACAGCCGTGGCAGGTGGCAGCTCTTCCCCAACCCTTCGGTCCTGGGGGTAAACTCTCCAGGAATCATAGAATCGTTAAGGTTGGAAAAGACCTCTGAGACCATCTAGTCCAACCGTCAACCCAACACCACCGTGCCTACTAAACCATGTCTCAAAGTGCCACATCCACACGTTTTTTGAACAACCTCCAGGGATGGGGACTCCACCACCTCCCTGGGCAGCCTGGTCCAATGTTTGACCACTCTTTCCGTAAGGAAATTTTCCCTACTAACCAATCTAAACGTCCCCAGCACAACTTGAGGCCATTTCCTCTCATCCCATCGCTAGTTACTTGGGCAAAGAGACCAACACCCCCCTCACTACACCCTCCTGTCAGGGAGTTGTAGAGAGCGATCAGGTCTCCCCTCAGCCTCCTCTTCTCCAGGCTGAACAACCCCAGTTCCCTCAGCCGCTCCTGGTAAGACTTGTTTTGCAGACCAGCTTCGTTGCTGTGAAAGCAGTGGCAGAGACGAGAGCCAGGGATGAGGCGCTTTTCCAAGGGGAGAGGTGTGGGGCAGGACTCGGGCAGGGGCCCGTAGCCCTCCGGCTCACCTGAATTGTGTAAATGGCCTCTCTGGGGAACCGGGCTGCAGCCTCCTCTCCGTTATCTGGCTCTGTCTCTCTGTCTGATCTGTCTCTCATCACCATAGCACGGAGGTGAGGCATAAATAATTAAAAGCCCAGATTCTCTCCTGGCAGAGCCAGGCTCTGAGTCCCTTCCCCTGTTGTGCTGCTGGCTGCTTAAGTGGAAATTTTCACGGGCTTTGCCTTGGAGGCAGCGCAGACCTGCAAACCCGGGGTTGTCTGCTGGCCTCGGGCCACGTTGGCCCTTGGGGGCCAGAAAGGGCACCTGCCCCCCCCCC